>JAQMCX010000029.1:15605577-15666008 GCA_029814765.1 Acanthurus leucopareius
CAAACATGATGTGGAATCAACATCAGAGACTAACGTTGATTCAATGATCTAGCGTTGCCAATGGGATGTTTATTCAATAATAAATGCTATCTGGGATAGTTTTCACAACTTTTTAATGTAATGTTCATCTTGCGACGCAGTTCACTGTAGAGGTTTTTCTTGCGACTATAGTGTTCATATATCACATTCTGCATAACACAATGTAAATCGATCGTTTCCAGATTCAAGGAGTATTTTTTCCCCCGTCAGTTCATATTTTATTAAAATTCATTCGCTACATTGTTGTTGCGGACTATCTATCAATTCAAAAGCTAACATGACTGTTGGGATAGACTAGACTTAACTGTAACTGCTTAATCGCGTGGTTTTTGCCAATACTTTTTTTCAGGTCATAGTTCAAACAACTTAATTCTGGCACAATTCCTCTCATGACATTCATGAAAATAACGCTTCATAAAGTTAAAAGAAGAAAAGTAACTTGACTTTTTTCTAATCCTAACCGCACGAGAGGGCAACACCTCACTTCCTTCAGTGGTTGTCATGGCGACACGTTGCACTCAGAAATCAAAAAACGAGGTTGAAGTTTGAGGTAAAGCCTGAACTGTTTTAACACTTGGCTACGGAACATGAGACTATTTCTGATAAAATAACATGAGATGGCAGCTTTGGAACCAATAGACCAGGTAAGATGACAGAGGGAGGCAGAGTCGGGCTGTGTTTGGTCGACTGACATGAACTGTGGCTCTGTTTAAAGATGAACTCTTCAAGAAGACTATAACGATAAACAGCGTTAGCTAAAACGTGAACATTTCACAGTCACTGTATCCGGACTAACAGGAGCTGAGGTGAGAAAACAAGGCAAGAAATATTAGGTGTTATCTAAATATTAAATAATTGCTACGAGGCTAAAAAATACAGTTGACATTAACGCCATTTTTTTATTTTTCTTCATCTTCTTTTCTTTTTTTAGAATAGGCTCGCTCATTTCGTTGATGGAAAACCAGGCTGTTGCAAGATAAAATGTAACGTAGCATGTGAGTTCACCATGAAACTGAATGCTTGATATTTTTTTCCAAATTGTTTGCTGCCTAGTCTTTTGCTAATAGTCTTATTTAAATAATACATAAATATTTAAATTACAACAACTTACAATGTTAGTAATTCCCTCCCAAAAAATATTCAACATCCCAAATATAAGCTGATGTCTCAAGTTAATATGCAAACCTGTATTAACTGGGAAGAGGTAGCTAAAAAATTTTGGTTAATTGATGGATAACCTTAAAAATTAATGAGTTTTTGTTTAGTTTTTACTACTTGAAATTAATATCCTGCTTCCATGGCCAATGTCTCAGTGTTTGATTCGTTTTCAGGGGTAAACAAAAGATTGATCAAGAATATTATAACACATTGTTGTTTAATTGTAACTAGACAGCATGTGAATTATAAACCTCTTCCTCTTACTGATTAGAAATGAAGCATTATCTTAAAAATGCCTCTGCTGTCCTGTTTTCATTTTATTACATTTCTTTTACAGTGTTTCTCATGGAAAATATTACAGTGGGATCAGACCCTGTGGTGAACATGCCAGAAACTGGTCTCTGTAGTTCACAGCCAGACTTTGATGATGGGGGAGTTGCAAATGAAAGGCAGGGAGATGTCCTTGAGATTAATTTGTTGTCCACAAACCATTGTGTGGAAAATAGGTCAGGTTCAACAGAGGATATTACAGAACACATAGATGATGGCTCATATTACATCACGTGGACAGTTTACATTGCTCTCGCTGTCTGGAGAGGTGAGTTTTTCAGAGTATATAAACAGTTTATATTGGCTTTGCAGGGACATTGAAAAGGTCTCAAACCGAAAGTCAAGTCAGAGGAATGTATATGGGGATCTTAAGTGTCCTGAAAATTTGATACAAAACTGTCATAATGTAAGAAACAAAAATAAAGATTAATATAATCTTTTCTCTAATTTATAATCCTTTACTTGTTTTTTTTTAGGGGAAGAAGTTGATGTCCTTGAAGGTTCGGAAAAGGCCAAAAAATCCAACAAAGATTCTGCTGTTTTCCTGAAAGTCTATAAAGCTCAGAGCTGTTATCATATTGAATACAAGCTGCCAGGTGATACAGAGGCAGTCAAAATTGACCTTGTGGTGTTTGGGCCAGTAGCAAAAATGTATGAGGGAAATGAGTTCAAGGTAAACGGGACCTCATACATATGCGTGCCTATCTGTGTTGTGTCTCCTTAATGCATAATTTATGAATATCCTGAATCAACTAAAGTAAAGCAGCTACATTGTCTAGAGTTACAGTAAATGACCCATCACAGTAGTTGCTATTGTCATTACAGGAATGATGATTTTCCAAACATCCTTCTTTTAAATACAATTTTGAGAATGACATGCCTCTGATGCAACTTAAAAATTTTAAAATTTTGTAGGAAATTCTGAGAACATGGAATGAAGGCGACCAGACATGGGTTGGTTGGACCCAGAATTTCGACATCAGAATCAGCAGGGACATGTTGATTAGTCTGCCCTCTCATAAGATCAAACTTCAGATATGGAACAGTAAAGACAAATTATCCAGCCAGGCCCGCTACGACAGACTAAAAGCCTTTAGACTACTACAGGATCAGCCTGAAGATGCATCAGATATGGGTGGTGAGCATCAATTTGAACTTGCCACAGAATGACTCAAACAACCATATTACTACAAAATTATAATATGAATATTATATATTTACTGTCAGGTTGTGTCAAGACAATGGTAAACAACCTGAGAACCAAATTTGGGAGGAAGTCAAACACATCCAAAAAGCACAAAAGTGATGCACTGTTAAATACAAATTCAAAGGCTGGCTCTGAAACAGGTAAGTCTGCATGTTTTTACCATAGATATTATTGAATCGTAATGTTAAACAATGACTCTGCACTGATGGCTAATTGTATACCTTTGCCTAATGTCATGCTAATATACTGTCATGTAAGCTATGATAGATGTATTTTTCATAACATTTTATGGGCAATTATTTTTCTCTTCTCACCAAAGCAGGATTTAAGATACCCACAGATGATGCTTTCAGCCTTGAGGCTTTCAACAAAAATGGCACTGCCTCAGTCGAAATCAGTCCCAGTTGTTTATTAGCAGGTGAATCCACCTTTTACTTTTCCCTGACTAGTCTCTAAAGCAGCGTCTGCTGAGGTTTTTGGTTTGGGATGCTACAAAACAAAATAATGCCTACTTGCGAACTCACAATGTAAATTGAATGTCTCCTTGTTCTGACCAGTTAAACTACTGGTACAAAGTCCCCTTTGTCTTTTTTCTGTTATTGTACTTAAGTGGCCTATTTAAGGCATATAAGAGGAAAGATTAAAACAATAAACATAATTATTTTTGTACCAGAAAATGAATTACCTTTAAACCCCTCAAATTCCCACTGTACAGGAGAAAATGTCTTGAATTATAGTTATATTATGGCCAAAACATGAAACAGTATATTTACTAGACAAGAAATATCCTGAAACTATTTTAAAGTGTTAAAGAATAAGCAAGTCAACAAGAAACAAGTCTTTACAGTCTCAAGCCATGTTAGCAACCCTGCACCTGCTAGGCTTAAATTAAGCACATTGATGCTTTGAACTAAATGCATATCAGTATGTTCACACACTTACGATGACAATGTTAATACACTAATGTCAGATGTTACAATATTTACCATCTTAATTGTTGGCTCGATAACAAAGTACAGTTTATTCTGATGGGGTTGTCACAACAAATCATCCTGTGGAGGAAATCAATGCCTGTTCTACATTTCTGGCAATCCCAATAGTTGTTGACACATTTCACTCAAAACTAAACATGTAAATGGCAGTAAAGTAAAATTATCACCAAAGTAATTAGGATTCATCCTTTTGTGACTATCTCTGCCAAATTAATTGAAATCTATTTGGTATTTGTTAATATATTTCTTCCTCAACCAAAGTGGCAGACCATACTGCCACCCTTGAAGCCCTGCCACCGGCAAGGCTAAAAAGAAAGTAAGATTTAAATTTCAGACACAGTGTCAATCATGAGAGGCAACACTTTTATTTTTTCAACTTCTAGGTGAGACCTCATTGACTGAAAGCTTCCCAGTCTGTTCATCTGGTGTATTTGAGTTAATCTGCAACATCTCTCTGGACAGACCATTAATATCAGACCAATTGAAGGCTGACCTCAATCCACTGGTTATCACAATTTTGTCAGCCACCTCGATGCCTTCATCCCCAGTCCCATTCCACATTCTACAGGTCTGCCTTACATCCAAGCTAATGTTCAGTAACAAAATCCTAGTGTGTGTTGAATATCTCTCCTTATTCTTACTCTCCTTATACTCCTATTGAGTTTTCACAAGATGATGAAATTTGATCTCAAGCATTGACGTTTAACAATAAGCTTTGGTGTTTTAAATTTCATTTTCCCAGGAAAAATGTGCTCCAGTATATTGCCAGTATAAATTCCATAACTTGAGCATGCACAGAACAAACTTTCACAAGCATGGCTCCAACATCTACTTCAGGGATGTGAATGTGATCCTGACTGGCTTGATTTGTCCTGAAGAGCTCAGAGAGTTCCTTTCCGGTCCACCACTGGAGATAGAGGTTCATGATCGTGACAGAAAGTTGGAAGATACAGCAAAACCTCCAGCAATGTTTGTCACAGGATCAGATCATGATGCCCAGTTTGGTGCAGGACTACTGAAAAAACAAAAGACGACTGTCTTTAACTCTCATGGTATTGCTAGCCTCAAGCTATCTGAGCTGCTACTTGGGAAGAAAAGCCTAAATGTGTTCTTGCCAATCAAATGCTGCCCTCTTCCTCCTCTACTGGACAGGGAACAAAGTGCATCTAACAGTGAGATGACAGAGCAAGGTCCCATGCAACAAGGCTGTTACTTTGAATACAATTCTCAACTCAAAGTCAGGGTTGAGTTAGCTTGTCCACTCAATGATATGAATGACAACTGTGAATTGGTGCCCTTTAATGGTCCGTTTGGGCGTGTCATCTACCTCTTTGATTACAACAACTTCTCCGTGATGAAAAAGCTGAGGTCAGAGATCCTTCGAATTAATGCATCAGCCTTCCATATTGGATCATGCTCACTGGACAATATAGAGAAAGCCCTGTCCAATTACAAAATTAATTTTAAACATGATAAGAGCAAGGATCTGGATATTGTTACAGGATTCCACATGCTAGACAAGAGGACACACATCTTTGTTCTTGAAGGACTGAAACATAAAGCAATTAAGAGACTTTGGGAGGCTGTTCCTATGAAGTAAGCCCATGAACTCTATCTTGCCTTAACAACCTGTGCTAACAGTTTTCAGCTGTGCTGTCTATTTGGATGTTTGAATTCCAGTGAGAATCCTGCACTCTGTGACATTTTGCAGGCTAAGTGGGAGTGAGAAGGAGCAGGTGATAGTCCTCTACAACTCAAGCCTTGGTTTCTTCAAGCGCATCTATGACTCATTAGACGTTGGCCTGAGTCCTATCCATCTATGTGAGTCACTGGATACCATCATGAGACAGCCTCTGGTCTACATTAGAGGCATGGTCCCCCAGCCCTGCTTGCAAGCGTTGTCAAGGTGCCTGTTCAGTGAGATTACATTGGCCTTACCTAAAAGTTGTTTTTTTTTTCTATATTCACTGCAAATCGTGAAGGCAGTACATTTCATGCTGATGTGTTTAAATTAGCATTAATTGATTTCTTTCTGGCCACTTAAGGGAAGTGGAACAAGTTGTAAACACAACACTAACATGTTATCACTGTAGAAATTGTTACATGTGTTAGCAACCATTACATGGTTACACTGCAAAATTAAAGTTAAGGTAATGCAGGTAATAAGTATGCCTTTGATAAAGATTTTTTTTATATAAAATAAACTAAACTGCAGTTGTGTTTTACAAGTCAGGAAACTAAAGAAGGACTTATCTGTGGTTGAGTCTATAAAACTTTAAAAACACTGATGTAATCCTCCAAACACATGAATCTACTGAAAGTTGACTATATAAATGACAGGCAATTTATGTGTGGATAAGATGTACAAAAAATGGCATACTGGAGCTAGGCATGATAAATGTTTATCAACTAATGAGAAGTACTTTTGTCAAGGTTAAGCCAGCTTGGTCAAGCAAGGCAACTTGGAGATGTGGTGCGTTACAACCTCTTTCCTTCAGCTGACATGGTTCTCAGCATGAGCAAGAAGTATGGTACACGTGCTGAGCTGTGGGAGCAAAAATCTAGTGCAGCCACTGATGTTAATATGCCTTTACCGACTGTCCGGATTAAAAGACAAGCACCGCTTGACTCACACAACAGAGAGTACTTGAAGCAGTTGTCGCTCAAACAGTGCAGAGACTTCATTCAGGTTTGTACTTAAAGTAACCTGTGTAGAATCCGACTTGTAAACAGATTGACTTATATGTTAGGAATGTTTTCCAGGACAATATAAAGAAGGTTCAAGAGGAAAGTGAGTCGTTACAGAAGCCAGAGGCTGCTGTATTTAGGATGGAACAGTCTGCAGTCTGGCCTGCACACAATTACAGCATCCAGACCTTCAACTCATATGAGCAAGCCAAGGAGCTTCTCCGCAAAGAGATGGCCAAGGTTTGATTACTGTAATAGATGTAATATTGTTTTTACACATATTTATGTCTAGGTAGGACTTGTTGCCTTAAAAGACAGTGCTGTCACTTTAAACTAAGAGAATTGATTTTTAGTTGTTTATGTGCACAGTCACCTTGTCTGTATCAGGTTTTCTTTGCCACACAAAAGATAAACAAAAATCTGGTGAGATGAAGATTGTTAAAGTTGTTCAAGTGTTTTGGCAAGTTTGGTCACATTGACCACAAATCATAATTTTACATCACAGCTAACTTTGTTAACCACTGCTGTCTTTTTGGAATTCAACATGGTAAACTCAGCTGCATTATCAATTATTACAGCGTAGCTACATACTGGTCTTACTCCTGAGCTGAAGAATCAGCAACAAACATCAGGGTAGTATGAACGATGTTACATTTACAACTATACACTGATGCTGCCACATATCTTGAAAAAAATGAACATTCTTGTCAGGAGCATTAAACTCAAGTGGATGAAGCAGTTTTAATCAGCAAAGTAGCTTATGATTTAACAACTTGAATCCACACTTTTATAATGTATCTGCTGATGCCAATCAGTATCTGCTAAATGTGATTGCTAATATGTTGGCAATAACAGCTTTAAAAGGTTATTACACTGTTCTCAGTTAATGCTGCAACATGTACAAACATCAAAAGGACATGCTCATTGTGATGGATGACATTACTTAGAAAAGTTTCAAGAGACTACTAAAGAAGTAAATGTTTGTCCAAGACAGAAACTGATGTAAACAAATGTCCACCTGCAACTAATCTAAACCAGTCTTTAAATAAGGCAGTTAAACTGTGAAGTCTCAATGATGAAGTGATTGTGTATTGTCTTATAAATAATGAGACTATTGTTATTTTTGTGGGTTCTGTGACAAAGAGAGGAAATGTCAAGTAAAGACAAATTTAATTTGCTTTCTCCACTGATAGCATCAGGTGCCGGGGCGGAGGTTCACCTATAGTCAGCAGTATCACAGTGCTACAGTGGAGTCAGAGGATGTACCTTCTAAAAGAGACTCCACTGCTGCCGTTACAGTCTGGTTCACTACTGTGAGCAACAACAAGCCAAAAGTGCACCCTAAACACCCAGATGAGGCTCGTGTGGAGGAGCTGAGGAAGGTGATGTCACTCTTCATTCTCCATAAGTTTGGGGGTTTCACTGGAATGCTTAGTTTATTGGAATTCCAATGAATCTTAGTGTAGTGATAAAATTTTTATGGCTGTTTATGTACTCAGTCCTCTTTTTCTATGAAGGTGGAGCTACAATATGACATGACTGATAATATTAACTTTGCAGTTCTCTTCTGAGCTATCTAGTAAAAGGGCTGTTCATTTAATGGAGGGTGAAGTTCACATTACTACTGTTCACTGTCTAGCCATGGAGAGAGAACATCCTACATGCGAACATATTACAGCCCACTCTTTCACGAGACACATGGGCCTCAAGCCAGCGCCATGAGGACTTTCAGCTGTACAGCAAACCTCCCCCTTTCTTCAGCCCACCTCCTGTCACCATTCGTCTGACTGGTAGGCTGTGTTTCATCAGTGTACTGTTGAACAATTTTAACCTGTTAAAGTGAGACACTTTCATGTATTGGATCATTTTGTTGTGTGACAGTGTGTTTTTCTTTTCCTGAGAATAACTTGCCAAATATAAACAACCAGGTGTGACACTGAGAGAGTTCCCTTACAGCGATCTAAAAGACATGTTGTCAGTCCATGGTGTTAGAATAACACACTCACCAGTTTATACTGAAGTTAAGTAGAGTAACACTAAGAGATCATCACAGAAGAAATAGCGGTTTCCCGACAAGCAGCTGCCTCAACATAATATAAGGTCCTACAGCCACATGGTGTCACTGACTGCCAGGCTGTGGGGCATTTCAGCTGTATGGGTTTTCCAAGGTAGTAACTTGCATTAGTGAAAAAGCCAAATTATTAAGGAATTTTACTTCAAAACATAATTACAAGAGTTGAAGTGGAAAGGGACATTTTTACATATATTCTTTTTATGTTTAAGTCTTGTAGGTATTGAGATCTTTTTAGCCATAGTTACATGAGTTACTTCCCGAAAGTGATGGAGATGCAATAGATCCTGTGGATGATGTATCCCAGCATTAACAGCTAGTTGTCAGACAGAAATGAACAGCAGAAAATAGAGCCAGTTAAAAACAACCACAACACAGCACTTAAAAAAAGCTTTTAAACTTCACAGAGTGCAACATCTTTATTCTATTTTAAATACTTCTTCAGACTTTAACAACATAATAAAAATATTGCTGCGAAGGAGCTGATTCAAAGTGCAAATGTAAAGTATTGATGTATTTGTTAGTGTTTGAAATAGGAGAAAGAAGGGGATTGGAGGTAAGCCATAGCAACTTGTTACATATTGTGAGTTTAGTTTATATGTTGTGCTTAAATTAGGCCATTTTCAGAACTGGAGTCTTGTAGGTAAAAAGTTTAAAGTCAGTATTGTTAATCTGAAATTACTGCTGTGGAGAACTTGGTGTGTTCTTGTTGAGAACAACATGACAAAGACATGAGGACGAGGTGACAAATATCAACTCTGCACTCACATCCTTTCCAAAATAATGACTGACTGAAGTATAGATATCAGGTAAGGCAGAGTATCAAACCACTGTTCTCTAGATTTAGTGTTACCAGTTCAGCCTACCTTTCAACAGTTCATGTTAGGCAAGTTGCAGTCTCCATTCTTTTCTTGCTGCTGGGACATGTGGTACAACTGTGTAACCTTATTTTTCGTATGTATATGGCAATAGCCTAGACCATCTGGCACAACCTGACCCTGTTGATTATCCTGGTAGTTGATTTAAATGATACCTTGTAACAAGTTTTCTTTGTTTAAAAATCAGATTCTATGAAACATAGAGAATGTGTGATGGCTGTGAGAGATTAGGCTGTAGCTAACATTTAGCACTGTACTAAATTAAACAGCCAAAAGTATCCAAGAGTAGATTTTTTCTGTAACTGTCTGGGCTGTAAGCTTTTTCTCAGTATTGAAGGCCAATATTGATATGTTTTGATTGAAGCCCCAGATGGTGTCTGTTTGAGCCAGTATTTGTTTTTGCTGCTGAGTAAAAGACTCCCACACCACACTGGAGAATAGATTAAGTCAGGAAAGAACATCAATGATCTCAGTGGTGAACAAAATTGATCTATTTAGGTCTGATCCGTTGAGTTTGTCTAGCCATCCTGTGAAGTGAAGCCAGTGCCTTGCCTGCATAGTGTATCAGTTATATGAGCTTAAAGCATACGATCTACTCAGCTTTAAGTCCACAGAGTTAAGTGAGTGTGCTGGTGATCCTCAGGTGACCATCTGCAGCAGGAACAGCTAGAGGCAGCCAGAGGCAGCACCAATCCACCAGGCAGCACCCCCCTCCCAGAGTTTAAGTGTCACATGAGAAAAAACTCAGACAGAATACAGCATATACTTAAAGATGAGCCTAAGAAGTATTCACTGAGGAAACCAGGCATGATGCTACAGGTAAGGTATTTTAGTTACTAAGGTGACTTGGTTTAAACAGAACACAAAGTCCCAGGGAAATCTGTACAGCAGAACATTTTGTGATGCTTTGATTCTGCATTATCATTGAAAATCCAACACTCCGCAAGACAAATTCAAGATATAAGTGGGTAAAAACATCTGTATTTCCTCATGTCTCAATGAATTTTTAAGAACTAGTTGTACAAAATTTTGAAAAGATACATCTAGAGACTCACTTTGGCATGGAGCACATAAAAAATGTAGCCCTTTCTTTAAATGATAGATCACATAATCCCGTCATGTGTTTGCTCTCTTTTTCATTAATTCCAAAGATACTCTGTTTATCCTAAGGCCATAAGGGATTGTGTTTTGTCTTTCGTACTCTGATAGTGTTTATGGCATGCTGCATAAATCTATTTGTTGCTTCTTGAGATCTTCCATCTGTTTTTAAAGGAAATGTAGAACCTTGTTGGAAGAGACTCTCAAAACTTGTTGTAGACAGTGAAATATCCATCAACTGTTTATTTGACTAAGGAAGACTCAAAATCTTATTTATTTGTATATACTGAAAAAAAGAGCTCGGCTACTGTTGTTTAAGTGTAACCTGAATTCTAGATAGTGACATGTAAGGGCTATAATGCTGCAACTACTTGAATCTCATGAGACTGTCTTACTGATGGTCCTGATGTCAAAATCCTGTTTAAAGACCTTTATTGTTTTAGTTTTATGCTAACATTTTTTATATTCCTTCATTTCTCATTTTGATCAAACTACCACACACTAAATGATGTAAACTTTAATACTACAGTAAAATTGTAAGATAAAAGGGTGTAAATGGAGCCCCTAGCAGCTAATCTTTCACTATTAACCTGCACCAGATTAATACACCCATCAAATGGTTGATTTGTTTTAAAAACATATCTTAAGATATCTGAAATCTGTAATAACTGATTTTTGGGCCTTATGGGACAGAGGAAACAATTATAACACAACACTGACAACATTTACAGTAAGCTGGTAATGCAGACTTGTTAGCGAATGGTTGCTAAATTACACATTGATTTTGAGACATGTTTCTGTGCAGCTGATGAATGTAAGTTCAGTGTTCACTTTCTTTTATCTCTGTGTTTGGTCTTTTACTAACTGCTCTATGAGAGGTGTGAATAAAGCAAGACAGTAAAGTTGTGGGTTAAATGACTAAACTATGAGCTGAAATTCACTAAAAAAGCTGTACTAGAAAGTAAAGCTGAGGTGGCCTGCAGTCACTCTGTAGGTTCAACACTTCGGGCGAACCCAGTACATTTGTAAGACATTGCCAGTGGCAACTTTGCCTTTATATAAATATCAGTAATGTCTGTAATGTCTTATTTTCACAATGTTTGCTTTAGTTTACTGAATTTTTCAGTTTTTATGGTATGTTTTCAGTTGATATTTATAACCTGTCATTTGTAAGCCATCAGAAAATTTTCTGTGTTGCAGCCGTTACCTCAGTTGTCTGTGATGAACTTGGGTGATGACAAAACAGAGGAAAAGAAGAGTGTGGCTCTGGCTCCAGGCCTCTGCATGAACTGCAGCCTCAGCAGCAAAAACAACGCCATCCCCAGACACATCTCTCTTTACAACAAGTACCACTATAAGTGAGTTTAAACTTTTAGTTTTTATTTCAAAAGACAAAAGAAAAACTTGATGACATACCAGGAGAAATAGCAGGAGTTTTTGTGTTCATGTGTTATGTTCTGTTGTTTTTTACAGTGGGCTCATTAGACAGCATTCACTCCTGTACAAGCGGACCGCTCAGCCTCTGACAGAGGAGGAGAAGAGCATCTTCACTTTTCAAAAGTTTGCATGAGGACACGATTCTCAGGTGTTCAGTTGGTCAGAAATATTGTAGAAGCCAACCCAAAAAAACTGTATCCTGTTTACCAAATAGATCCTTAAGCATTATAACTAGTATCTTCCTCAGTAATTAATTATCACGCTTACAGAGCACTACTGGTCAAACTTTGTATCAGTCATCAGCAGACAGCCATCGTTATCCAAAGATCCCAGGTGTTACCTTTAAAGTCATGTTTACTAAAATACAGTAACTAAAATCATAAATCTCTTAAATTATAATCAAGTTTAGAAATACTTTTAAGCAAAGCTCCAAAAAAAAGGAAAGCGCAATCATCAGGACTGTGAACTGAACTCGTCCATAGTGCCCAGTCAGAGCAGAGGAAACAAGGTTTCATGGTCACATGGTAGAGCTCAGAATGTTCTTTCTAAGGGGTGAGAGCAGATGTAGGCTCTGTTCTCCAACACGGCTCTGGCAATCTTCTTGATGTTGGCATCATTGTTCTCAGGAGAGTCTGGAATAGATTTAGACAGGAATTACAAAACATGCCGCTTTCATTGGTTAAATAAAAAACACAACCTTCTCCTCTGTCTGGATCATGTCACAGAATAACTCTGGATTACATATAGGCCATTAAAAAACGCGCACAGTGTGAAAATGAAAAGCAGCGGGGGGTTCGAGTGTTGGTATGTGGGGTCTGGTTGGGAAATTCCGCAACACATGCAAGTCTTTTGTATGCGAAATGCAGCAAAAAAACTAGAGGCTGTTCTCAATTACCATTTTGTGTTGTACTTACTTTTTTGCAACTGAGTCATCATGTAGTTGTTCTTGATGAAAGCTTCACTACAGAACGTGTTTGCGAGCAGCACCTAGAAAAATAAAAAACAGCACTCATTCATCAAACCTGCAGACACATTTCCAAACTAGAAAAACAAAGAAATGTAAACTAACAAGAATGCAGGAAGAGGTTCAAAGAACAAAAGTTAAAGAATGTAATCAAATGTGAAGTGAGACAATTTTTAACATCATGTTAATTTTTTTTGTGACGTTATGCACACATTTTATTGTTGATTTGTTTGCTAAATTATAAAAAATAAAGCAGATTAGCTATTTTCTATTCATTGCAAAACTTAGTCTTTACCAAAATGGTGGAATAACCTACATACTTGCTTTTAAATTTATTCAGAGCTTTGTTTGAATCTAGTTACTTCCTTAGGCAAAAACTAAATAATATCTTAGAAATTGAATGTAGTTTGACAGGACCACTACAGCTGGAAGACATTTCTTTTACTTAAAATACAAAGGTGAGCCACTGCATGTTGGCTGATATTTATCCCTGTAGCTACAATGGAGAGATGGGCACAGGACTGTTCATCTGGTATAAAAGAAGAGTGTTGCAAAAGAGGATAAAACACATCATTGACTGCTGAAAATTATTTTTCTCCTCCTTGTTCTACATCCCTGTTTCTAATTACACCCAAGACCATCCTTTAGTTAGTGTTCACACTCTAATACTAATAACAGCTACACTATAGTAGATGATTTTCTGATTTTAAGTCAGAGCACCTGCAGATGACAAGGGTAATTAAACATGTTTGCAGCAAAAAAAGAAAAAAAAAAGAATCACGAAATTAAGAGGCGACAGCATGTTGTGACATGCTGCTGCGGCTGTTTTAATTTCTTTCAGTTGACTACAACCTTCTGCAGTCGCTGCAAACAGCTTAATCTAATTAGATAACAATATGTGTTTTATTAAGCCTGATACCTTAACTGATCTCATTAAGATTGGACCTGCTGTCTGGATAATTACATTGTAATTGAATGTAACAATTAAACTGTTGTGTATCACTATAGCAAGGCGTGACTGCAATGCATGTTCAAGATACATGTAGGGTAGTGGGGCTTCTTTTAAAGACCTATCAAAGATCCGACCAGGAAACACAAATCAGGCAGCTGGTGGAAGGATCATATCATGAGATATCTATAATAAAGATTAAAGGGAAACAAAAAGCCAAATTAAGATTTCATTTATTGAAAGGGCTTGGTAAATGTTGTCAGATGGGCCAAACTGTGGAGAGCAAACAACTGCAGACAGCTAAAGACAGACCAATCTCATCCATTGAACAGATTGTTTAACTTTTCCCCATCTGCTCTAACTTCAAAGCTAGACCAAGTAATTTTTAAATACGGAAATCATTCAACTGTTTTAATTAAAAATAACTTTCCAAACAATGAGAGCAACTAAACCACACCCATCATCAGCTAAATAAAATAATAAAGCTGTTTGGCTGTTTAAGGCTGATATATTAACAAACAAGGCGATTTAAAAATAAAAATCATAAAGAGAATAAGTTAAATGTTGTCTTGCCAATTGACAGTGCTAAAAACAATAGATAGTAGATAGTAAGGCAGCTGTTTACTGTCAGTTTGAAACAACGTACATATATAGAGGAACTGATGTGTGTATCAATCTGGTGAGGTCAAGGGAAATCTGCTTACACTGAGAAAAATTGAGAAATGAATTCAGTTTTGAATTCAAGGCGTATAAGAGGCTTTTAGCCTTGAACAATGTGACCATGGACACACATTCCCTACTCTCTGACTCAACTGCTTTAAAGTGTTAACACATGATGCGAGGCAAATGGAGATTTCTTCTCACCTCATGGTCATGATTCCTAAGGCCAATGCTGATGGAGCGACTGGTTCTAGACAGGACAGCTGTCATGGCGTAGAGGTTGATCAGCACATCTGCTACTTTCTTCAGGATGAGCTGTTCATCCACTATGGTCTGAAAACATAATGGATAAAAACAAGGACTTTTTGATTAGCATTGTAATCTTAGAAAAATGTTTCCTTGTTTCCTCATGATGCAGTGTCTGTGATGCAGAGAGAGAAAGTAACTGTTTTGTAATTTATCAGGCAATCTAATCATTTTGCATAATGGAAGATTTTTGACAGGAAAGTATTAGTAACATTTGCTCTTCACTGATCTTCATTTGGTGTGTATTGGTGGTTGTGGTCCAGGTTTTTTAAGGATAGGACACTTGCGAGCCGCTGCTTAGGAAACTGTTTGGATTTTGCTCTTAAGTTTTGATTAATTATTTCCTGTGTTTGGAGAATTTCTGACAGAGACCATACAGGCACATCTGGGTAAGTTTGCAATACCTGTGATGTTTAAGTTAGTGAAATTGGGATGTTCTTCCCTTGTCAGATTCAATCTTTGTGAGGTCCTTAGTGGGAGCGGTTTTGAAGTCCCATGTCACAATATACAGAGTGGCCCTGAATCCCATAGTTTACACAGAGGAAACCCACACGTAACACACAGAGTCACCTCTTATCACTTCAGGCCACTAACACTAGTATTAAAAGTGATTAAAGCTTATTACTGCTTATTGTAACTTGGATCCCACTGCAGTTCCCAGTCTGACTTCCTGATTCAATGTTAAACTGTTTTCCTGTGCCATGAAAGAACCATTACCAACGTTTCCATCAGTCCGATCATAAGACTGTTCGCATTTCTTTGTAGTGATGTTGTAGCATTCTCAGATCTAAGCAGTCATTTTGGTGAGTACAATGTTATCATTACATAATGACAAACTCAAAGTGTGAAAGCAAGCCCCAAATTATAAACCACCTCCACAGTTTAACAATTAATGGCCCACATGATCTGGAGGTAGGTACTGTTGTCTCCAGTGAGTCCATCTTTCTCAGTAGTTGTGCCAAAAATGATCAAAATATCTGTTCCACGACTAATCTAGTTATACACCAGTCAAGAGATAGAAAAAAAAAACTTCCTCAAGTTGTTGACCATTAAAATTCGAAGCATTATATTCAGGGTTTTCCTTAAAATCAATGCATAGACCCGTAAAAAGTAAATTCTCTCAACTGTCACTTAAGAACTACTAAAAGTGTTTGATGAGGTCTGTATCTGCAGAGGCACTTCTTTCTTCTTTTTCATTTTCTTAACTTGCTGAGTTTAAGAAGTTTGCAGGAGTCACACTTTGGCTATATGCTGTAAGGCCAGAGCTCTGTACTAGGGTAGCGACAAGGTTACAGCACTGTCTCTGAATGTCTCTCAAGCCACAAACAGCTATGAGTCTGTTTGGCCAAGGGCCCACACATGCAAGCACACACACAGCAGATACGCAAAGATTGTGGGGGAAAAATTCCGGAGCATCAATTTACTTGCAAATATACTTGTGTAAGAAAATAATACTTTTATTATGTTCGTCATTGTCATTCATTCTCACATGTATCCTAATGTCTCCTCCTTTAATTGCACAGTTTGTCATCATATGCCTTTGCAGTTACAGTGTAATCATCCTGTTATTGTCAATGAGAGGCCCTTGTGGCCTACAAAAATGAGTAGAAGTTAAAACACATAATCAACCAAGAAAAACATCCTCTCAGCTTAGAAGTGCATATCTGTGTCTGAATAAGGTCAGGTTTCAGTAACTTTACAGTTGCTTGCTCATCTATCTCTCTCACTGGAGGTGTGTTTTTCTGAATCACGACCCATAAAGGCGATTGTATTTTGATTATTGTTTAGCTGCTCAGTAAACCAACTCAGATCTTTGTTACCCTTAATAAAGATCTTATTCCTCCACATTCCTTGTCTTCTGAAGTTATATTTTCAACAACACGCTGAAGAGGATAATGCCTGTGTTTCAACAGGTTTTGCAGAGGTGTGGGCGTGTTTATTAGTGCTTTTAAATATAACGGCTGTGAAGCAATCACAAAATAATGTTTTTATATGGAAAAAAACAAAAACAAACAAAATTACATAAAGGGACTGGTGACGAAAAGTCAACAACTACCATGGCAGCGGCCAATCAGCTGATCGATCAGAGGTGAACAACCTAGCCATGAAAGAGCACAAAGGCTTCATTTGCATTTGCAAAGGGGCCGACACTCCCACACATTAACCTGCAGTGATCACTGCGATGCCTAATTTGGTTTAACACAGCCCTGAATCCACTCTTGCTGTTCATTTACTTGGTAACTTTGCTCAACCACTACTGCTCTCTGCAATTTTTCTACATATTACACCTTTAAAGGAATTTAATACTTTGATTTAAGCAATATGATTTTGAATTTTCAGTGCTCTGTTCTAGCACGGAAAGTCTTCTTCAGGACACTTCTCATGCACTTGATCAAAATAGAGGCAAATAGTACAGGAAGTAGGAATATGGAAAGCTGAATGGTTTCCAGGAGGTATAAAGTCTCTTTGGGAAAGCTATGATTACAAAAACACAGTCATGGAATAAAGAGAGAACACAGCCATCTTAAATACTGGTTGTAAGATATGTACAGATCTCTGCTGTCGTTAAGAAACGTCCTACATTTGAGGAATTAGAATTGGAAATATTGATTTGGAAAATCCCACAGCTGTTTTCCAGATGCAAACATAATCAAATGTTACCTTTCCATATCTGTACAGCAGGCTCTCCACAGTCGATCCAAACAGGCTGACATTTTCTTCAAACTTCTTTGCACTTTCCTGGAAACAGAAAACTCCTAAGCCTCTGAAAAAAAAACAATTACATGTAAAGCTGGCAGAAAACGTATCCTTTAAAATTCTTACTGTTAAGCTGGGATGCACGACCCCATCTTTTCCTGTCAGTCCGAGGTCCACTGAACCACCAAATGAGGCTCTCATTTTCTTGCCGACCATGCCCAGAGCCATACCTATATTTCCTTTCTTCATTTCCCTGCAGGCAGATCAGAGGAAAGGCTGAGTGACTAAAGACTTGCCAAAGACTCTTCTGGAAGTTTTAACGAGACAACCTTGTGGTTGTATTTTAGTGAGGATTTTCATCCCACAGAAAATCAATAATGTAGTTATCAAGGCTTCACAGATTCACAGGTAATTTTTCTGAGGTATCAAAAATCTATCACTATAAATTACAAATGTTTAGGTTTAGGTTTTGGTTTTCAGTAGCTGGAAAGAGATATTCTTGCCTGAGGTTGATGGAAACAAAAAAGAAGAAAGGCTCAAAAAGAGATTAAATGATTCCCTTTGATCAGACGGTTAGAAACTCAATGCCAATAAATATTAATATTGCTGCTAAGTTATTGTTCGTTACTGTTTAAGCAAACATGTATGTGATATTCAGAATGTTAAGGTCTGTCCTGAAGTGGCCCAAAAAAAGAAAAAAGAAAATCTTTCAACTTTCAAGGATATACTACACTAACCAAAATCTGTCTGTGTTTCCCATATGTCATCCTATTATATATCAAACGTGACTACATTTCCCAGAAATATTCTTACTTTATTTTCCCTGTGAGAATTTTGCCGGCATGCTGCATCCCAGTGAGAGCGACGTACATTCTCAGAATTTCATTGGTGCCCTAAAAATAGACAAAAGATTTTAAAAACCTTTATCAGTCGCTATCAATTTCCCATTAATGCACCCTAAGAAGAACAAAACATACAAGATGGCATGAGTGGGTGAGGGTGGAAATACAGTTGAACAATGAGGTACCCAACTACATTTTTATATTCGTGAGAGCCATATTGTTTTATCAATAAAAACATTAGATGGTCTCAAAACATGGAAGATCTTCTATAAAAATTATGAAATCTAAATAACTTTATAAAGATCTGATAAAAATAATAATAGTAATGATGGATTATTAAATTGTAACACATATTTAGGATGTATGTTTACCAGATGAGCTGCAGGTCTGCTTAGTAACAATCAATTTTGAAACTAAACACTAAAATACAATAGTCCTGAATTCTGAATCCCCCCGTAGAGTTCCACCGAACTAAGAAATCTTTCAGTTACCAACAACCACAATCTATTAGAAATTTTATTATGCTGTTTTGAAAACTTCAACATTTTGTTTCGGAGCTTTCTCAGTGCACCCTCTAGGATTTATTTCATTTTGTTGCCTGATTTAAGAGAATTTGTTCAAAAACTATTAGAACAAAGTTTTTAAAAGAAAAAAGTGAAATGAGGGTAGTAAAAAAGAATAAAAACCACTTCTCATGTCTTGTCCAAGAATTATGACAGAGCATATATCCCTTGCTGTCTTCAGAGGTGAGTAAGCCCTGATTTTAATGACTGAAATATTATTGAACAACCTCAAAGATGGGCAGGATGCGGCAGTCCCTGACATAGCGCTCGTAGGGGTAATTCTTTGTATAACCCAGACCTCCAAGGACCTGAAGAGCCTCACTGACACAAATCCAGCCTCCCTCTGAGCTGTACACCTGAACAAAAGATAGAAAATACATATAACGAGACATTTTTGTTTTTTATAGACAACCTTTATTACAAAATTATCCAACCTTGACCATGGCAGCCTCTAGAGAACAGTCTGGAAGTCCCGGTCTGTCCATCATCCCTGCTGTCAGGTACGCCATGCTCTCCATCACAAAGGCATTAAGAGCCATTAATGCAAACTTCTCCTGATAAATCAAGGTAAACACACACCAAATTTACTGCTGAACAGACTGAAGGGAATAGATTATTCAGATTCCAATGAGGAAAAAGTTGGCTGCACCTGAATCATCCCAAATTCAGCTAGGCTTTTGTCAAACTGCTTTCTGGTTGCAGCATACTCAGAGGACATTTCTACAGAGAACCAGAAAGAGATGATTTTAAACTGAGGAAATTTTATAAACCAACATATTTATGCTCTCAGTCAGATAATTGTAATGTACAGGTTGACCCCCTACCTTGGGGTTGGGCAGATTTTGGGTAAGTGTACTAGAAATATCATGCATCCGGATGGGCTGGTCACAAAAGTGACACAGCAACATTCCAGGTGAGTTATTTATAACTTACACAAACATTGTGTTAAATAGTCCTCCTGACTCTCTATAACTCTCTCTCTCAAACACAATGACTCGCATGTAGCTTTATCTGCAGTTGTGGTTATGATCAGTGCTTGTGTTTAGAGTTAAGGATTCACTTACAAGGATGCCATTAAGATGTGGTGGATGCATCATTTGTGTGACTGTGTGTGTGTTTGTGAGACAGGTAGATATCTGTCTCACAGGACCTATTTTGACCTATTCAAGACCTATATGAAACCCTACTTGAAAGAGCATTATTTGGAACAATTCATCTGTTTATTTAGTAAAGGTCTTCACACTGCTGTGGGCAGGGGGAGACAGTGAACACTCTGCACAGCTCCCTAGCAGCACCTTGGGGCCATCTGTGTCACTGGAAGTGTGGGTCAGATCCAGGGTATTAATAAATGCATATTTTGAAGGTTGAGTAGTATATATTGGCTTGCATAAAGGTGCATAAAGGTCTGGGTGGGTGTGAGCATTAAAAAGCCTTGACCCACACATTACTTTTAGTCATGGTCATTACCAATAAGTTTTTTGATCATTCCAGCTGAAGAGCTGCCCATACTGAACCTCCCTGAGTTCAGGATGTTCATGGCAATCTGTCAAACACAAAGCAAAAGTTTAGTGCACTAATCAACAAAATCTTACAGGACAAAGCAAACAGGACAAAGCTTACCTTGAATCCACCACCTACTTCTCCTATTACATTCTCCATTGGAACTGGGACATTGTCAAAGGACACTTCACAAGCTGAAAAAGTAAAATAATAACAAATGAAAAGTGGGGACAGACTTGACCAGGACCACTCTCAAGTGTTCATCCTTTTCTACAAAACTCAGGCTTACTGTTGGAGCCCCGGATGCCTAGTTTGTCCTCAGGCTTGCCGCTGGTGATGCCCCCAAAGGCCCTCTCCACAATAAATGCAGTAATCTTATCTTTCTTCACACCATCTACAACCACATCAGTCCTGGCAAAGACTGTCATAATATCCGCCATGCCTCCATTTGAAATCCAAAACTGATAATACAAACAGGAAGAAACAGGACCTTTAGAGTTTAGGGCCAAAGGAATAATGCTTAAGGATTTCAGGATGGAAAATGACAGCAAACAGAGCTTGACTCCTCTCACCTTAGAGCCATTAAGCAGGTAATGTTTTCCGTCTTCTGATAGGGTTGCACGGGTCTGAATGGAGGCTGCATCACTTCCACTGAAATGAGCAAACTAATGTAAGTAAGGCAAGTAAAAAAAAATATAGTGAAACAAGCAAAAAAAAAATACAGATGCTGTCAAATATTGGTATATGACTCTTGAAATCTTACAAGTGGACTTGTGGACTTAGTCTGATCAACATTTAAACACTGCTCTCCATCACTGTATAAGGCCCAGGGCCTATAGAGGGTGATCATTCCATTGGACATTTTCATGTTCATTGTCTTTCAACACTAACAAATTTAAATCCAATGATCAATGGAAACAGACCCTTTCATTTCCAAGGGCCAACAGATCTCCAAAATTCAAATTTTGCCTAAATATTCATCTCCTGTAAGTCAGTATTTAGTAAATGCATCTATATATTATCAGTTCCAGGATAGACTTGCAATAGACACAACAGTTGCTATAAATCCAATTTAAATGCTGGTAACCCTCCTTTACTGTAATTTACACTCAGTAATTCATTTAAACTTTCTATTTTTTGTTGATCTTTTGACATTATGCATATTACTTTCATGCTGTGCATATTCAGCAAACAGTTAAATGACAACAGAGCTCCTGAGTTACAATTGGTGAAGGTTCTGTTGCTGCTAGAGGGATGAATTGTCAGGCCTGAGCAAAAGATGGCCCCTAAAGCACAGCTATCAAATACATGAAGCAGCCAATCAGCCTGAAGCATGAGCAGACAGTGTGCTGTCAGTGATCTAAAGAGTGATGACCGCACCAGCATCTAAATGGACTAAAGTCAGAAAAAATTTAACAGGCTGTTTAGTGTGTTGCATTTGAGTGGTACTGCACTTCCGCCTAGTGAATGTTTGTTCAGTGGCTTGTTTAAGTATTACACAGAAAGGTCCAGGATAAGTGCACATGTCATGTATAAGTTGCATGTTATGAAAGGAAAATTAATTAAGAAATAATTGCGACTTAATTTTAGGTTGACATTTAGGTATTATTAACAAAAATAAATTTGAAAAGAGCAAAAGAGAAAGAAAATGAATTTAGCAAATTTGTAAGATCCGAAGGATGCACACAATGTGTTTCTGTGAGTAACAATGAATGTGAACATACTTTGTTGATAAGCAAAATACACAGGGATGTCTTAACTCCTGAAAAACCAACTGAATCATATTTTAATATGCTGAATGAACGCCTCTATTTTTGTCTGTGTCTAATTATTTAATAGTGACATTACACTGTAATGCAAAGGCTCTCAAATTTTTTCTTGAACAGACCCCTTTGAAAGTCCAAAAATTTAACACACCCTATTAATTGTTTACAAAGATCAGGTAAGGAACTGATAAAAAAGGTTACATTTTGAATAAACAAAGACCAAAGCAATAGCATGAGCAAACTCTTGCTTATTTTTCTTACTTATTATCATATTCATTCAACTCACGACTTGCCCACCTCTACATATTATCAAAACATAGCCTTTTCTATATGTGTTTCATCCACACACTGAATTTTATTTCACTAAAAACACATCTCTTGGAAAACTCTTGTTATAAGAACATGTTCAGAAACTCAGTCTACTGGGTTTTTTGTTATTTGAAACAGTTTTTGTGTGAACTAGGCATTTGTTTCACTATATATTTTTCTCCAGGTTATCCATGCCCCACCTGCTGTGGCTCCATGCCCCACCAGTTGAATGACCCCAAAGTTTGAGGACCAGTGCTCCAAGGTGTACTGATATAAAAAATCAAGACTCAGCAGAGGAGTCATCACCATTAATGCTTTCCCTCTATCCCCTCCACAATATTTCTGTTCAGCAGAACACCTTGTTGTGTCTCACAAAACATACAGGACTGTCTAGTTTACTCATATATGAACAGAAGTGCAGCTGCAGAGGGACACTGTAAACAAGATGTAAGTGAGATTTCAATGTCTTTACCTTCCAGGCTCTGTCAGACAGAAAGCTGCGACGTATTCTCCTGAGGCCAGTTTGGGCAGATACTTCTGCTTCTGGGCTTCTGTCCCTGCAATCAGGATTCCCTGAAATACCAAACAGCTATTAGCAAATAATACACAGGAATCCCATCAAAATCTCATTCACTGTGTGTGTAGGAAACTACATATGGCATTTCACTTGTCCCTCCAGTTTCCCAACACAGCAGATATGAAAATGATGAATTGACAGATGAGATGAGCTTTTTCTACCACAACAAAAAGGTTCATGTCCAGCTCTGTTACACTATTTTAGTTTTACCTTTAGTCCAATGGCTTGATGTGCAGCCAGTGTTACAGCAATAGAGCCATCTAATGAAGTGATCTCTGCCAGCCGTGCATACATTGTGTTGGACAATCCAAGACCCCCTTGGATGAAAAACACAATGCCTTAAATTTCTGCTAGTAAGACATGGTGGCACTTTAACTGTTATCTTTACATATAAAAAAGCTGATTTCTTCGACATCTCTCAACAGGTGTTTTTTTATATTTGAGCGTGTATGATCTACGTGGAGTGTTTTTTTTTTTAATCCCAAAACCTTTGGTAAGAACCGTTTGTCATCTGGATTCATGGGTCAAATCACCAGTTTTTCTGTAAATATGATGCGATTCAATCAACTTACAGGTAATTAGAAAAAGCTGCACTATCATATCAAATTTTCTTTATGGAAATTTTACATCAAATTTTGAAGTGTACTGTAAGCTTGAAGTGATCCTATGGATGCTGAGTAAACAAACCATCTCCAAATATGTAAACTTTTGCATTTGTCCCTGAGAAAGCTCCACAAGCACCAGTTCATATTTACTGTCAGCACAGACCACATGTGGGACCCTGGCCGTGCCAGAGAAGCTTAACTCTGGAACTGGTTTGTTACCCTAAAGTTCACATCTGTAAATCAAAGCCTGTTGGTTGATGTGCAAGACACCAAAGTTAACTGAATAGAAATACTTTATGACTTTCTCTGTAGACTATCATGATAACTTGTGAAAACTGCTACAGCATCTAAAAATGGTACATCATCCAGAGGTAAATACAGTACATTTGGAATAAGAAAGGAAGTTAGCTGTGCACTCATACATCCTAACTCTGTGAATCTGATAAGAATATGATACAAAACAAAATTGAGTTGAGATTTCTTGGGAATTAAACAAAGCCTTCTTACATTTTTCTCAAGATATATGCAGCATTTAAATGACTCAGTTTAGACTTACAAACTCCTTTTGCAACAGGCTCCAGGTAACAGTAATCTTACCATACTCCTCAGGAACCATGACTCCAAACAACCCAAGCTCCTTCAAACCATTTAAAGTCTCTGGGGGAATTTTTGCATCTCGGTCAATCTTTGCTGAGTCAACTGAAATCACAATTAAAAAAAAGGAATACATTTAGTCAGTTTAGCCGATTGTACAGGAAAACAGTTTACAAAAACATGAATACAAATGTATGCTGCAGGCTGCTACATGCGTTCATGCATTCATTAGATCTTTCCCCTTGCCTTCCTCATTAAAGAATTTTTCCACCGGTGCAACGAACTGGTTGATCTCGTCCAGTTCTTCATTTCCAATTTCTGGATAAGGGAAGACCTCAGCCTGAAAGAGAGACATTTAAACATTTCACAAACTACTAGAATTACCAGGCTGTGGTTTCATGCCTATGTAAACAAGTGAAGTTACATTTTTATCCATGTCTGTGGATATTCAGCATGATTCCAATGAAGGGATCTGAGCCAAGTCAGTGGTCTGTCCCATAGCCATTTACATGTCTATGGCCTGTCCAATGATCATGGGTCCTAAAACAGAGCACTGGTTACTACCACTTAAAGGCACTGACGCTGGTGGTACAGATCAGTTAGTAACTGGTCTATGAGTTCAACTTTAGCATGGAGAGGCAGTCTCATGACTTTCAGTCAACATTCACGACACTGCCATATAGTCTTGGACTTCCATTGCACAGGTGCAACCAGAAATCATCCCTATACATACAGTAAACTACAGATTTTATATGGAACTGTACTGTAGCTGAACCTTAGTTAAACCAACTCTGACTTGGGTCTGATAACTAGGTGGCTGTGGTCCTTGGACTCTCATGCAATTCCCTCCATTTCAGGTTGTTTTTGTGAATTCTGGGTATACTGCGGACCCTTCTGTCTGCTTCTTTCTACTTTTGTTTCCAAAATTTGACAATATTTCACCAGCAAGTGCAGACACTAACATGGACTAAGGACTCCTTGCTAGCTTTGACAGCTTGACATAACTCGGCAGAGGGGCGGGGATTATCGAAGTGTCATTTAGTTCAACGGTGTTATTTGTGGCATCTTTATACATTAAGAGGTAATATCTATGTTTAATGGACTTTTATTGTCTACGGAAACAAAAGCAAACAAAACCAGGTGGGTTTCAACCATGTGCTGCTCTCCCGGTTGAAAGACGTTTCCTCTCTGCGTTTGGGTTTAGGTTAAGTTAAGCACAGATGTGGTTGAACTAAGTTTGGTCCAAGTCAAACATTGCAGAAGACAAATGGTTTGGGTTACAAGTTGTACAAGGTTTAGGCAAGGAGGACACATTACATCGGGACAAAACCAGTATGAGGGAAGGCTCCGAGGCTTCATAAGGCTTTATTCGCACATAATTAGTACCAACGTTTTGAGTCCGTTACGTCCGTTAAGTCGGATAGGTTACATACCTTGTTTACCTGGCCGAGGAACAAATCCTTGGCATAAGCGAGGTTTCTGGAATGAGTCTTAATTGACCTCCGCTGCTGGAAATGCAGCACTTCTTTCCCGGCATGCTTCACATTACAGGCAAGCAGACGTTTTCCGAGTTGAACAGATTTGGACAAGACGACTAGTCTATTCACATTCATCTTTATTCTGGCAAAGACCTCTGCCTTATGTATTCTTACTAGATACGACAACAACCACGAAACCTTTTACCCGTTTCTGTCTCATACTGATGACGTACATCAATAGTTAGATAATATCTTCAATGACCCTCGGAAATAGAAGCTTTCGTCCTTCAACGTTTTAAAGAAGAGCCCATCAGTTTGACAACATATTTTGGATAATTTTATGTATATATTTTAGAAGACAAAACGTCTAAGGAAATATCATACAGTTAATGCAAAAAAATAACAGCTTGATTTACAAGACTTTCCATCTTCAACATGCAGGGCTCGTCTATTGGTCTAATGCAGTGCTTCACAATGGTTTTCTGTTAATGGAGTGTGTGTCGTGTCTCCCCCCCACCCCCGAGGAAGAAGGACACATTTTGCGCCCCCCACCCTCCGCCACGACTAGCAATAGTATCATTTGTCTATAAAGTTGTTACAAGTACACCTCTGCATAACATTGTATCCTTATTAACATGAAAGAAAAACAAAAAAAGAAAAAAGAAAGAAATATATCCTAACCCTCAAGCAAAACAGCATATGGATTTCATTTAAAGTCTTCTAAAACCAAATGGGTAAATGCATATATGCATATATACTCACCAAGATATATATATATATACACTTCTTATATTTTTCAAAACAAAACAAAACAAAAAACATGGACAAAATATATAATACGTCAGTCTCAACATAAGCTCTCTCAGAAAATTTGGGATCATAAAAATCGTTGGTTTCCTTGCAGTCAATTTCGGTATATCATTATAGCTTATGATTTTGACATATCCGACAGAACATGAATACAGCAAAAGAGCACATTAAGTAGGCGAGAAAACCACTTGGTGGCGCAGTGTACAAAGAAACAATTAGTCAACTAAAGGAGGAAATAAAAAATGAAAAAGAGAAGGAACTTGTTTTTGAACTGGTTCATTGTTAAATATAGGCTAATTTATAATTTTCTAAAACAAATCCATCAAAAAACTGTAATTACAATGTCATGCTGTCAATAAACAAATATGAAATATCTATATGTATATGAACAGCTGGTCTGAATAGTATTACTAAGTGTACAGTTCTTATTGCAAATCGTTCTTTGCTGGCTGAGAAAGTCATGCCCTTTGATCAGCCCCTCCCAGCTGCATGATGACATAGTCCTGCTAACACTGATGATGTGGCCCTCAAAGCTGAGATCTATTTTTAGCTCCAACCTCAAGAGCCAGACAGACAAACAGGGCGAATTGTTGCTCAGACCACCTGTCACAGTCAGGCAGACGGCCAGGCATGGTGGTTGCTATACTGAGAGAAAAAATTGTGTTGTGCTGTTTAGACTGTCACCAACAATAACTACTTCCAGAGGATTTTGCTTGAGTTCCTACAGATGTTGTTACATCATTTTCATCAAAATCCTCCCATAATTAAAGGAGGAGTGAAACACAAACATGTTTGTATCCCCTTGGCATAGGGCTGTAAAACTTTTGGAAGGACATTACATTATATGGAACCTGGTCTGCAGTATTGTTTCTTGGAATGTGGTGGGACCCCTCCAGTTTCACTTGTACAGGTTAGGTTACTTGTCATGGCCATAGGGGGAACCATTCACTGTGTGACAGTAGTTCCTTGCTCTCTTTTGTGGTTCAGAGAGGACATTTGTCAAGTCAGAGAAAGTAAAAATTCCACATGACAACATTATTAGAATTACCTCAACTTGATGTGGGAAACTACACATAAAAGACCCAGGGAGGAGTTTCTATTCTAAAATTTACACAAATTACAAATCCAATGTTTGGAGAGATGACTATGACACTCTTTAAAATCAGTATGTTTGCTTTGACGAGTCTAGGCAATAAATAAATGAATGCATGTACAGATAAATACATAAATTCTGTTTATTTTCACCAGAATTATTCCTTACAGTTTGAAAAAAGCCACAAAGCAAAATTTCATCACACGAAGACAGAATCTATTGACCACTGATTGCTTGTACCAACGAATAAATGTGTAAAAAAATTTGTGGAAAGTTTTCAAGCTTTTGTTTGGTGTCAAAAATGCATCTTGTTGAGTGAGGTTGGACAGCGCAAAGGGACCTCTGGATTCAGTGTTTCAAATATTGCCTTGCTTTTTGGCTTATTTTTACATTAGTTCATTGGAGGATTATCCTGATTCTAATTACCGTACTATATTATCCCCTAAAAGTTAACTACACTATTTCTACACACTACTGTAGATTTTGATGGCAGAGCAAGTTATCACTATAATGAGAGCATAGAGGACTGTTAAAGAGATGAGATTCATCACAAAGTGCAACATCAATCCCCTGAAGGCCAATATCAGCAAAATCAGTACTACAGTACTGTTATGTTTTAAATATAGATGTCACTGCAAAGAAGATAAAAGTTCCAAAATGTTCCACATACATCTTAAACATGAACTCTACAATCAGCAGAGTTTTAAGGTGGGCCATCCAGAATAGTGTCATCAATTTAGTATCTATATAAAATATAGCACACTCTCCTCTTCTTTTCCTAAATTTTGACATTGAATAATGAACAGAAAGGTGCTGAAGTACATAGTGATGTCACGTTGAAGTTGATCACCTCATCATTTTTTCCCTGATGGAGATTTGTGGGAAATTGTTTCATTAATAGTGTAATAAGTAATGACAAAAATGTCATTTTTAAGATAACAGTGACTGATTTTTGACCATCAGAATATAATAAATTAATTCCTTGGATTTAGTTCCATCGCTTAAGTCCAAGGCTAAATTAAAAAAAAATCCCTTGTTGCATTCCTGAGATATGGCATTCATGACAATGACGCATGGGCGGATGGACAGCCCAAACAAAATACCCAGCCTCTGATGTCAACGGTGACAAGGCCTGAAAAGTAAGTGTCAATACAGTTTAAATGACTTTTAGATAGGAGCCTTCTATGGGTGTATTACAAGAATGCTTGCACCACATCATGATACAGAATAAAAACTAACAGAAACAGTGTCTCCCAAAAATACATAATTATTCAACTGAGACCAAGAAATTGCATGCTTTGAAAAAATAGAGTAGAAGAAGCTCAGGTTTTACAGTATATCGCTTTATTTTGCGTTCTCAACATCGTCACAGTACTAGTTTTACATCAATGGTGTTTTGTCTACTTAGAAACAAAATGCATAATAAAATAAGAGCACTCCTCCCTTCCCTTTGACTTCAAAAGTGGGCTATGAGTGTGAGAGAACAGGAGTTTCTCATGAAATAAGTCAGAAGCAGTGTTAACTGTGTAACAGTTGGCTGTTCATCTCTAGATCCTATGATAATTCAGTCCTGTCAGAGGCAGAGAGAAGCAGTTGATGATTATGTAAATATCAGAGGGGAGCAGGAATGCAGCTTCAATGTAACTGCAGACATTGAGTAGTAGTTATAGTATTAATAATTATAATAATAATAATTTACAGATTATTTACATATGTTTTTCTCAATCCTACTACCCACCCTTAAAATGTTTCATCCCTTTCAAACCCTCCTCATCAAGTTACATTGGGTTTACCCAGATGAATTTGCTATTTACACTCAGCAGGATACTGCCATGTCTTTGTACTGTACACTGGAAATAAAGGTGAAATGCATGCCGGAGAAGAATGACAACCATAAATTAAAGACACACAAGTAGGCCAGAAAAATCTAAATGTAAACAAGCATCAGTCAGACAAATCAAAGCTACACTGAAAGTTTAGGGTCTAGTCAAGCCTGCTGCTTAATAGCACATTAAAAAAAAAAGAAAAGGAAAAGACAGGAAAAAAGAAATGGTAGGCATCAATGGCATGCAACAAAGCACCTCACATGAAATCTGGACATTTTTTTTTTTTACAATAAATCCATCATCTGAAGAAAGTGAAGGGTGATGACTAAAAATAATTTGTTTAATATTTAATGTTCAATTGAGCTAGCTTTTTTTCTCATCTGGTACCTGCAAGATTATTCCTTAACAAGTAATTTCTAATCAGACTCAGTTTTGAAGATAGAAGTAATAATCGGTCGTCTACAGGGGAGAGGTGGGCTGGCTAAGGTTGGTCCCCAGTTGACTTGGTACTGAATTAACATGTAGTGACTGTGCTATATTGGCACTTTTCTGACTCCGTAGGCCTAAACTAAACTAGATTGCATTTTAAGAGAGTAGAGACCAATTTTAGATTTTTGAGTAAACTTCAGTACATAAGCATATAAAATACATTTTTAAAGTATCTGAGTTCATTTTTAAACATTACCTTTTAATAGAGTACCAATCGGTTGTGACCAGTGGCTTCATTAAATGCTAATAATTCTTTGTTAATGCTTTATAGATCAGTAATAAGCAGTTAATGAGAAAAATATTTGAACTGCCATGTCGTGAAAAATCTCTTTGACAGTTGTGTATCCTCAAGCCACTTGATCCTGATGCAAACCTTGCGATGAATGTAGCTAATAAAGGAATTTAATGTGTTGTTCAGTGGAATTGGCCCCTATCCACTTGAGAACACTGCGGGAAACCCTGCCTCATGTAACACCTGCTCTGTCTATATGGCTAGCCCTTTAGTTAACTGTGAACACTGTTGACCACTTTGACCAGGTATGTTTACATTCAGTGTTTCTCATTTAATGCACTCTGTATTTATGAGGTAAAACAAGTATGAGTGCATGATGAGTGCAATTTCTTTCGAATAAAACATTAACAAAGCTGATTTTGGGCATTTTTCACAGATTAAAATGTTTATGTTTATGGTGCATGGTTTTCCACCACCAATCAGCTGTTGTGCTGATAGACAGCAAATGTGAAGCTCAAGGATAAGTTGTACTTATGAATAGCTTTTTGCTGATGTATAAAGCATTAGTTTTGACCCTTTGTCTATTAATAAAGTTAACTATTAGTTAACCTTTTTAATCAGTTCAATTTGTTACAACTTATAACCCTTAATTAAGGGTGCCATTGTTGAAAATTTGTACCTTAAAAACTCAAACTTTGAGGAAATATGTAATATGTGAGTCATTCACAGAGACAGATGGCAAATACAAAGGTAAAAGAGTTTCATTCATTTTACTCATAGCTGTCTAATTCCCTCCGATTGCCACATGACAAAGGACATCCTTTATTGTGGCTGCTCCATGTGTCCTCTTAGTTTTGACTATTGTTGCACACTAAAGAGCCAGATAAGAACTGTATGTGGATCAGAAAAAGATATAGATTTGGTTATCCTCTGGAGTGACACAAATACATCGCTGACTTCAGTTAGCTTTAATTGAAGAAGTCAAAACTATTCTACCATTCATTTTTAACAACTGTCAACTGTAACACTGATATACTTTGGGAATACACAATAGTTAGAAAATAGCCATGAAATACACTGTTACATGCAATCACTTTCTCTGACATTCTTTATCAGTGTGGATGGTCCAGTCCCTCCAAATCCATGTGGATACTTGCACTTCACTAAAACATTGAGGAAGAGATGATTAAAGACAATTGGGAAAACAGAACTAACAAAATAAAATTAAAAAAAACAAAAAAACAACCAAATTGCAATTGCTCTTAGAGAAAAAAAAGTAAATACATATTGCACATACAAGTAAAAAAATCCATCTCATAGCCTTTAAGCGGATACAGACTAACTTCTGCCCTTGATATTAACTAAGTAAAACAAGTGCTCTCTCTATCACTTTCAACAGAAAATATGCTCCAGCACACCAGCCCCATGCTTCCACTCTGCACACAACAAAGATAGTGTGCACGGAATGGCTGGGATCCCATAATATGTCAGAGAGATGATTGATATTCAACTGCCTTTAGTAGTGATGGAAGCATAAGAGTGCTATCACCATCACAGAATGATAATTATTGATTTTTGTACTGTGGTGTCCGTGTGGTTCTGAGGAAAAGTCTGATCGAGGGAGCAAACAGCACTGCACAACACGCTCGCTGCTAAAGAGATGCACATTAAAACCAAACAGGGACAGGGCACACTCAGCCAGCTGAGAGCTTCCACGTCAGGAGAGACACTAAAAGAGACATGTTGCCATTTCCCTGCTACACAGTCTGCACATATTCCCTCAGTCTCCAATGAAAAACACCAAACACCTCCTCCTTCTCCTGCAGAATGGACTTGAGAAATCCTACCAGGTTGCAGTACAACATATAGAGCATTTCATATTGTTTATTGGACTCTAAAAAAATATTTAGAAAAATAAAATGATGGCGGACAAGCAGCCAGTACTGAAGGGCGGACATTCAGATAAGTCTGTTTGCTCAACAGCTCACTGTGGCTTCTTTTGTCAGAAGCAGGAGTGACGACCAAAGACAAGTGCAGTAGGTGAGACTGTATGCAGGCCAGTGTGCAAGTCTGCACCAGCCCTCAACAATCCCCACGGAGTCCGAACTCAAAGGCAACCATGTACAGTAGTGTTCCAGCTCACTGAATTGCCTAACTATTAAAAACTTTGATTGTTTTCTTAACTGTGAAACTACGCCCTCTATGTGCGAGTATAATACTGAGAGTTTTAATTGATGTTGTTTGTTCTGTAATAATAATAATTATTATAATAACAGCTGATATTATTTTACAAAATACTATGCACAATATACATAAAGCATTTTTTATGACTAAATTAGTAAATGCTTCAATAATTGGCACATTTATCACTGCTAACAGAGATATCACAGTGCACTGTGAGCTATCGCTACATTAAGTACTTGTACAGCTACTGCTGAGGATGACTGTCTGTCTGTTTAGCTAAACCACCCTCACACTAGATTAAATCACTTTGTAGACATTAAAGTCAAGATTACTATTTACTTTGTCTGTAAAATACTAGTAGGCAAGATATTTGATCATGTTCTTTTAATTTACTGAGGTGAAACAGTAGTTGTGGTCTTTGTGCATGCTCTTGTCTTGTTGTCTGTAGCTCCTGAAGCAGGCAGACATGATTTATGACCTGAAATGAAATGAAAGGAGAAACCAGAAAAGAAATGTTGTGTCTATTGAATAAACTGCTCCTGTGACAAGCATAACAAAAATGCTGAAGGAGGCACAGGATCTTGTCTGGCTTCACATCCCCAGACCAAAGATACACAGTGCTTCCGTCTTGTCAGCAAGAGTCTTAGAGTAAAATCGAAGTTCAGTCAGAGAGCCCAGAGAGCTCGTGTGTGCCTCAGACCACTGTACTGATGCCACTGTGCTTGGGCTTGGTGCTGCTGGTTCCCTGGGAGGGTGCCGGCTGAGGGCCATGGTGGTGGGAGCTGTGGGAGGGGTGGGAGGAGAGTGCCGGGTGGCTCCCATGGCCGTGCTGTGCGTGAGGTGGGTAGGGCTGCTGCTGGCCGTGGGAAGGGGGCGGGTGGTACTGGTGAGGAGGGTGCTGCAAGTGGGCCGGCGGGTGATAGTGGTGGTGGTGGTGGTAAGGCGGAGGGTTCTGGGTCATGTGGCAGAACTGGGCGTGATGCATGGGGACCGGCGTATCTGTCTCCACCCGAGCTGTGTGGTGCAGGTTGGCAGGGTGAGGAGTATGGGAGATGAGGGTGGGATGCAGAGGCTGCGGGGTTGGGCTGGGGGACTTCACCCGCCTGGTGCCAAACAAAGATCCAAGCAGTGAAGAAGAGTTGGGCAGGGACTGGCCGCTGTGGCGGGACGGGCAGTCTCGGCTGGATGGGGTTCTCCGCCGCATGTGAGGACTGCTAATGATGGACCCCTGCAAGAGAGAGGAGGGTCAGATCACAACAAAGACACAGGAGAAAGTCCAGTGGGAAACAGCAGAAAAAGGGAAGGTGCACTTGCTGTGGATTTGAATTTCTTTATTCTTAATCATGAGAAGACATTTTTGTGGAAAGAAAAACAATCCACCTGGTGTTTAGGTTTGCAGTTTGCTTGTCCAAATCTCTTTAGAGCAGGACCAACTGCATGAGCAGCTTCAGCTGATCTCAAATCTCACACAATTGCTTGTGTTGCCTTGTGGAAAAGTCTCTCCATTTCCTTTTCCAGTTCACTGCCTTTGTTTGTCTATCCATGCTAACATCTCACGGTTGACTCTCTCTCAGTGGTCTGGAGGCTCAGTTTGCTGAGCTTGTCAGGGCCTGTGGTATCTGCACTGTCATGAGCGGACAAACCGTATCTAATTCCTCAACTCTCTGACTGCTGATGCTGTTGTAGGCTTCTGTCACTATTATACCTGGTTTCCAAGGTTACAGTGACCTCTTTAATTTTCATATGCCCTCAATGCAGAGCCTTTCTAGAACAGTCTAAAGCTGCAACCTTTATACAGTACACACATTAGTGTCTTGCATCATTTTCAATTGTACAGTTCAAGTGCACTTCTGAGTTAATGGATGTGTTTTGATGTGTGTAAATTCCCACTCAGCAGGACAAACAAAAAAATACCCTTTTTTATAAGGGCACAGCTAAACAGAACAACAAGATCAAGACAGAACAATGAAAACAATCAAACAAAGGTTCACATTAAGGAAATCAAGCAAAGCTTTCAGAGCCATGCATGACATGCAAACTAAACTATTTGCCAGTGACTTGGTAGATCCATTATGATGTGCTCACCTATTTTCATAAATCATTACTTAGTGTATTTGAGTGTATGTGAGTGAACTGATCAGGAAAACCTGATTCTTGCAATGATTTGTTTAAAAACTTCTATATGAATAACTTTGTGAATACAGTATACATACATCATACATGCCTTAAAAGTGGAAACAATTGGTGTTAAATGGTTAAATGGGGGACCACTTCATACTTGGCTACACTGATTCAGGTTAACACACAGGCAGCTAACTTCTTTAAATTATGGTAATTATATCAATATTGAAGATGCATAAATAACCTTGCTATTTTTAGAAAATGAGCTGATTTTTAAAATGGAACAACATTTGGGACCTTTTTTTTTTTACTTTAAGGGCTGCTTTTAGTTACTTTTGGGGAGCTTTAGGGTAAATGCCACAAACAGTGTGAACAGTATTAGGAGCTGGACTTGTGGCATTTAATCTTTTCATGCAATTTGTTGACAATGATGATCTTATCTTTAAGGGTCCTGTCAGCAGCAGCTCCAGACTCAAACTTGCACTAAAAAATCATCAACAATTAAATTGACTAGTCACTTGCAACTGGCTCAGGTCAAACAGATTGTCTTGCATATGAGTTAACATCAGTAGTTTGATAGTTTATCTGTTTGTCTAGTATTGGATTCTGTCACTGTTGTACATGGCAATAAAAGGGAAAAGGAAGAACTTATCGAGGTTGAAGGTCACTGAAAGGAAGCAGTGAGAGTGACTTCAAACTGTGTGGCAGGCAGTAGCAGGAACTGACAAAGCACAGTCGTGTTCACTTACAGTAAACAAAAACAGGACAAAACTAAGGAGATAATTAAAAGTCTAACCCACTACACAAGAGAGGATCACCCAAGGATGAGAGTCTAACACCAACAAAGAGCAGCCCTCATAAGAGTCAAGAGAATTATTAGTTGAGTCATGCTGTGTACGTCAAGGGTTAACGTGTGTCAGCCACAGTGGATCATTCTGTTCAGCCCAATGCATGCACAGTGACCAAAGTGCTCACAACAAAAAACACCACCACAACAAAAGAAAAACTCAAACTAATAAGAAACAAATAAACAGGTCAGAGGACAGCTCAGCATCAGTTGCGTCCTACTTACTTCCATATTGCTGTCTAGTGATCCTGCACTGCTGCGTCTCCCACGCTTGCCTGCCCAGAACATGTAACATGAGATTAGAAACTCCTGGTAAACATATGAAGGTGCAAATATCCCACCTGACTAGTACGGTGGCAGTCTAGTAAGGTGACGAAAGCTAGCTAGCAGCAGACTGTCAGTAAGGAAGAGCGAGGCAGATAAGGACTAAAAGGAAAGGGAAGAAGCAAGTCACTACAACAACTCCACAACAAGGATAGCCTGTGGGTTCACTTGAGCTTGAGGATTTCTCTACATGTTTACACAACAACTTGAGGCACAGCTGGCAGGAGATCTTCTCATCAGTAACAGACTCGCAATCTAAATGCATTGTTTTACTCCAACATTTTACATTTCAACCCACTAAGTGACAAGATGTGAAAGACACGGATTTAAAAAAAGAGTGTTTGATATCAGAGCAGCACAGACTGTCCTGAATTTTATCTTGGTTTGGTGTGAGTCACAATCCGAACACCCTAAATTCGACATTTCCCATAATGCAACCGATAAAATCTTTTTTTTACTGGGCCCTCCCCATCCGGTTAATGTCCATGGATATCATATTCAATGTCTCCAGCCTCTATCTGAGGTTTTCTGGTAAAATTTGAAGACTTCAAACCCAAACTGAGATTACCCTGATGAGATTATCTGGCTTCTACTGACTTCCAGAGACACAGAGGACATCACACTACTGTTTTCACAGGATGGGTCGTACTCTCCATGACTGACCTTGCAAAAAAAAAATCTGTAAACGTGAGGATCCTGTTGAGGGTAGAAGAAGCTAAATTAATGAGTCACTTTGTAAAAGCACAACATAATTGAACCTAAAATATATTAAATCTAACTGGGTGATGACCAGAATTATCCTGTTGGTTGGGCTCTATAAAGACTGGCACTAAAATGTATTGTTTCTCATTGAAAAAGCATCAAAAGCACTTGTCACAAACAAACCACTCACTTCACTCTTTGATGTTGCTGCACTCTTATGAACCCTGTGCTGAGGTCACTGAGTGTGTTAATGCAGGGCAGTTCTGTAGTGTGCAGGCGACTGTCTGCATCTCTGACATCAACTGCACAACATTAATTCCTCTTACCACTAAGACGCTCAAATTGATCACAGTGGCCTACATAGCGCTGCCTTCTCCCTCTCGGGGTTACACAGGATTATTAGTTGATAGCCTCTAGTAAATTACACCTGGGCCCATTAGCAAACACACCCATCTCTATCTCCTTGCTTTCTTGGCTTTATGGCTCAGGGAGTTCTTGCTCTACATTGGCAGGTCAGTAACAGTCCCAGCTGAATCAAAACCGCACAGGAACAGGAACTCTGCTTCTTCCGAATTTCCACATTGATTAACATCCGATAGAAGTGAATAGCTCCGTGCCAGCACCCAGCTTGTCTGTACAATCTACTTTGTCTAGTGGAGGGATTAAGACATGAGATGGTGTGTTACCATGACAACCCCAGATTTTACCTGCATCAGAGAGGTCACGCAGGGAGCTGCTGAGGGCGCTTCTCTTCAAACCTTCACTGATGGCGTAGCTGTCGTCGAGGCTTGCTCGGCTCAGGTTGCCGTTGCCTGTCTCTTTCTTTAACCCTGAACTCTGGGACATGCTGGGCCTCACCACCCCCTTCTGTTTTTCTAGCTCAGCTGTGCAAGAGACACATATGCAGTGTTTACGGCAAACCAGACTCCTTGATATTTTTAAATTTCTGACCTAAGAGCATAAATTGGTTAAAATATATAGTTCTCTTGAGCATAGATATCTGGAGATAAACAAAGCTTTTACTCACATTCTATCCGGTATTTTTCCATCTCTTGTACTTCAGCGATAGATTCTCGCAAATCGTCAGTAAACTTTTTGCGGTCCTGAGGGTTTGGTGCATTGAAGTTGATTAGAACTTTGATGTCAGCTCCAGGAATGGCCGAGGTCAGACGAACTCCATTGGGATAATCTAAACAGTGACAATAACAATACTTAAAACATTGTCCATGAGATACAGTACACAGATCACTGGAGGTTTGCAAAAATTGGATTGCTTCAATGAAAGAGAATACTTCTTCTACCATTGAGATGTCAGTATCCTTCAAACACACTGCTTGTAAGATTGTCAGAGACTTTTTAGAACCTTACACACCTTTCTGACACTTAGAGTATTCACCCTACCTTGGAGTGCAGCCATCCACAACAACCATTTGCAACGTTAAATGTGTTCTTTGTTTAAAGTAGTTTGTTTGAAACTTACTGACGCCTTTAGAAAGAGCTTATGCAAGAGTCTCTACAGCACTTACACTGATTTTCAAAGAGCAGCACTTGCATTCCATAAAGTGAGAAGGACTGCCGAAAGCTGTACGTCACAGAGTTCTTCTTCTTTTGAAAAATTTTAGTAACCTGTAAATAAAGCATAACATATACTGTGGTTTAGACTCTTTTAGTGGTATGCTTGTGTTTTCAATTTGCTGGAAGAATTATTGTTGCCATACCACTAGCAGGTCATTAAAGAGGAAGATCTCCCTTTGGTGCAGGCCCAACTTTTGTGGTTTGTTTGGGTCGGGCACTTCAAAAAGTCTGCAGTAACAGACCAGTCTCCTGTGGGGTAGGGATAGTACCTGCACACACAATACAGCATTATGTCTGAGTTGGTTTCTCTTGCTCCACAGGAGGTTTTCAATATAGATTGGTAACAATTTACTTTAAATTCCACAAAGTTTATATCTGCTCTATAAAGTCTTTTTTTTTTACCAAAATGTACACTTTGGCCTAAAACCTACAATAGATGACAAGAAGAATAATACTTACACAGCCCAGACCATGGTGTAATGAGCCAATCTATATGATTGAGAGAAACATACAAGAATTATTTAACATGGATCAGTGAACACATATGGGAACTTTAAAATTCACAATACATCAAAGCAAAGACATTCCATGTTATTTTCAAAGAAATTGTGGGCCAAGTTTTAAATAAGGAAAACTAGTTTTATGGATCATATAGCAAACATCTGAGTCCCTCTCTATCACTCTTACAATATGTTTCATTTTGGTTTGTGACAGCCTTTATGATCATAACATTGTCAAGGTCCCTTGGACTTCTGCTGATGTGTGTCACTAAAGTGGAGTTATTTTGATGAAGAGGACATTGATGGACCGAAGGGAAGGGCTTCAAGTAAACACCTTCAAGACACTGTTATTACAGAGCTTGCCAGATGGCACTTTTCTTGCCCGGCACTTGGGGCAAAAGAGATATTACAGTCATACAGCATGAAGGTCTGCAACCCAGAAAAATTGATGTGTCAGTAAGCAAAGAGAGAAAGTTCAGGTGAAGAATGCTCTTTCATTTCTGTTCATTTTTAGAGGACGTTGGTCATGAATAAGCTAGTGCTCTCTGTGACAGCTCACAAGTACATTGGATAATTTGGTCCTACATGCTCCTGCTCGATTCAGCTCTTGAATGGAGGGGAAGATTAAAGTGGTCACACTCTATGTGCAACAGCCCAAGGGTGAACTCAAACTTACTGGCTTTTTTCCAACAATGAGTTTTTCCACTTTCTGAACTTGAGACACATGGTCTTCATTAGTCTTGAGCTCTCGTTTGCGAATCCGCTCATATATCCCTACCAACATCTCTCGAGGGATGTCCTCCCCATCATCCACTCCTGTCAGGATGAGAGGAAAAGGGAGAAGAAAGAGGAGGATTAATGATTAATTCAAAGAATTACGAGAACTGATGAACCCCTGAATTTACTTACACACTGCTGCACTGCACATATTTTTCACAGTGCAGATAGAAATGTCCTTCATAACTCTCTGAGAACAAGTATTTCTCCTCTACTCAGTACTGTACATTAATTACTGACAGTCCAATAGACAGAGAAATGAGGTAGGCATGCCACAAAGCCCTTGCTAATACCCTTAAAATTTGTTGAGGGTAACTAAAAACTGCTTTGCCTCAATTTTTATGCTATGACTAGCATAAAAAATTACCATATTGACACAGTCATTAATGAAGGCAAAATGCATGCACAAAAACTCAATTAGGGCTGACTATTTATCCTTGGAGTTGCACAGTAGAAACTGAGGATGGTATTGGCTTTGTGACAGTAAGCTGGATGTGGTGCAGGAAGGGAGAACAAAGTACCTCGAAGGTTCTTAACAAAGTCCTCAAGCTTCATCTTCCTCTCAGGCTTGACGTTGGGGCTGTACATATCTGTGTTGAGGAGGATGATGGCAAAGGCCAGGATAAAGATGGTGTCGGGGTTCCTGAACTGGCGGACCACGCCAGGGTTACAGATGCAGTAGCGTTGGCTATAAGAGGATATTGGTGACACAGAAAATTTTAATTGAACTAAACCACAATTATATTTGCTGAGAAATTGACATGTACTTCCTAGGTGTCTATTTTGACTTCTTTGGTCAAATTCATACCAAGAAAGACAATTTTTTTTCTTATTTCTGCTGTGACAGAACCCCCAAAGGTCACTGAAATTAATATACAATAATGTACATCATGACTCATTGTAGATTACAATGTGTCACAATTTGAGAGAAATAGAAAGGGTGCTGATGTCACAGGACTAACAATTCATCTGAGTTTAAACACTGTTCATTTTTAACATAGTCTATGGCAGTAACAAACAGGCACATATAACAAAAGTCAGTTCTGACATTATCAAATTGCTAATGGCTAACAGACAACACTATTGGGTTGGTTGAATGGGATATAATGCCCTGTATTTAGAAATCTTTTATTGGAGAACACACCATGGGAGTTGACATTGTGTCTCCTAACAAAGCTGGCTCTCTGTTGTGACCCAACTGATGTCATGGGAATTGTCCGTCAGGAGACTCAATGCTTAATGCTGTTTCCACAAATTCAGACAATTTTATATTTTCGTAAAATTTTGCACTTGTATTATTACTGTCTATACTTTATTAAACAAAAAGTGAGGAAAATTTTAGTTGGACTGGTTCACAGTAGAGACAAAGTTCTTCATTGAGGAAATAAAGCATAGTAAGAGTTTCCTTTAAGCCAAAGAAAATCAGTAACCTCCCATGTTAGTGGTCCCCGTTGGTTCCACTTATGGGTAGGAATATCAATATCTTTATTGATTTTTGGCTCTACACTGTCTGAGTTCTTGTCATATACAGTTAAATAATGCCTCATAGCCTCAAGTCAAGAGCACAATGAGCCTGTACCACTGAAGACCGTTAATAAACCCTGCAGCCATCAGACAAGCCATTTAACATCTTTCTGAGTCACCATTTAGTGAATTCATGATCATATCTAGACTAGGCTGCAGGCAAGTGCCGTACAATCAGTTTCTGTTATCTCACCAAGGCACAGTGACTATAATGTTTACTGGTGCTGAAATGTCCCTGCTCAGTGCTGATCAAAGGTAATTTTCTGTGGCCATGGGACCACCTTCTGTGAGAGGTTCGGTGTAAATAAATAAAGGACAACTAACATCTATCAGCAGCCCGAACAAGGTTTTCCCCAACTATTTGAACCATTTTTCTCAAAATTATTTTCTGCAGTGACCTGGCCAAACAATGTCTGGATTTAAAATTGCTTTGCACTTCTGCACTGACACTAATATGCCTGAGAGTGTTGAAAGGAGACAGTGACTTTTTGGTGTGAAGTCTGTTTTAGGTTGTGGTTGTTTTTGAAATAGTGAAATGTTTGCTTGTGCTGTCCATTTTTCACACATGCTGTGTTTGTGGTGAATATGAGATGAAGCAATTCACCTGCTAATGATCATCTTGTCACATAAGCCTCAGTTGGTAAATGCTGATGCAAGTCTTTAATTTCCAAAATATAAGTTTCTTTTCCCTTGCATGGCTTGGGGTTGTTATTAGTTTTCACCAGTTGTCATTGATCCTAAGCTTGAGATGAGACCCTGTCTGGTTTCTCTGTCAAAAGTTTCTTACCTGTAGGCCTCAATTAGCCGCTCAACTTTCTGAGCTTCTCCCTGCACTCTGATGTGTGCTTGAAATTTCCTGAGAGCTTCATCCAGCTCCATGGCTGAGAAGTCCATTTCATCCACCACGCAGCTGGTGAAAAACACAGAGTTAGCAGTGCGGATTTGGTAAATACTTTAGAATATGCAATAAAGTAAAATACACATCCTATAAACAGGACTAATTTGATTTTAAAATATGCTTCATCAGATCTAGTAATGTTTAACTGTCTGCACTGTTTGGAACAGTAATAATTTACTACAGCTCCTTCAGTTCATCTGCCGTATCTGCATGCCCTGGTATTATCCTCTTGTTATGCCTAGTGAGTTAACAAACAGTTGTCTGTCTGTGGTTCAGTGTTGTACCAATAGTGTATAGCATGTTTAGCTTGTCAGCTTTTTAGCCAAAAACAGCTACCGCTTCTGGAAATAAGCTTGATGAATGCTCAAAGATAAACTAAATCATCCACAGTAAACTGTGAGCTTTAATAGCACAAACAATGACCAGAAACACTCTAAAAGGTTCTGTGGAGTTGAGGATAACTCCAGAGCAGGGTGATTAAGTCTTTGTCAATGTGTTGCTACAAGCAACCCTTTTCAATTAACACAGTGATTTTCATGCTATAAAAAAATGATTGATTAGTGAAGTTTTATGTGTCATTGAGTGTTTTTCCAATGCACTACAACACTTCAAATTAAATTATAGGGAGAACTTTTTACTCAGCTTATGTGAAGATTTTGACTCAGCTCTCCAGAGCCACGATACCTTGATACCTTGCATGTCAGGATTTATAGACATTTTCTCAAGGAGCCCTTTAGATATGCCTGTCAAACTGATGCTGACGGACCTTTGTTTGCCTTATCCTTGGTGAATCTCAATGGGCTCTGAGGGCTGGTGTGCTTCAAGTGTATTTAAGATAAGTCTGTCAAGTTGAAAGTATAAAGTAGAGGTGCTATTTGGAAAATGCAAAGAATCACTACTGGAAAATGTGAGATCTTTACAACTTTCTGTCCCTCGTAAAGGAACTGAATAATACAAATAGGGTCTGTATGTTTATCTGAGCATCACAGCAATTTCCTGAGTGGATCTTATTTTTGTTTATTTCCTGAATGTAACTCGAGTCATTACGCAGTACTCAGAAACTCAGATTATTTGAATAAATGCAGATTGCAAACTGACAAGCCTATTTGCTACTAAATGACGATTTATGCTCTTGGAAGGCAGATCAAATGAAATTCTGTGGTCTGGCATATTTTACAAGGCAAACTAAAAGCCTGTTTTTGATTTAAGTTTATGGGGTGTTACTTGCTGCGAACTCACTCGAGGACATCTCTGTTGAACTGTTTCTGTCTGTTACCCAGGAACTCGCCAATCATCTGTCTACTCAAGCCTTTCCTCTGCAACAGGAAGTGAGCCACACCCACTGGAGTGTCTGGAACAAAGTTTCGTTCTATCAGATACTGGATGCCTTTTTCTGGTTTCCTGGAAAACAGGAGAGGGTAGAGAGAAAGAGAGTGAGAGACAGAAAGAGAGAAGGAGAGAGAGAAACAAAAAGGAAAGGAGTGAGGATACAATCTAAATCTGTGATTATCCCATTGCACTTCTTCCCCTGGCCAAATGTGTGTCAGATGAGGGACAGGATTTAGGGAGGCATGGAGGGAGGTGGAGGAATGGGATGACAGCCCAGAGAGGGGAGGAGGGAGCTACTTTTCTCCGCTGAGTTGATCACAAATGATTAAAAGGAGCTTAATGGCTGACTCTGAAAGAAACCAAATCCACAGTCATCTATGATTAAATGGAATCACACAGGCTCAGATGAATAGCTCTTCATGAATTAGAGCAGAATTAGTCTCAGACTCATTTGTACCTTAGGTAGAACAGCTAGATAGTTGTGTTTCAAATGATATTATATATTTGTCATGAGTTGCATGTCGGGTTGTTAAAGATAAACATTTTCTTAATCACAAGCAATGGAATGATCTAATTAACATAACCTCATCTGTCACTCACTGGGTATGTTTTGCATATCAGATTGTGTCTGCTTCTATGTGAGCACTTTGTTAAAGGATCTCATACAGTGGTGTATACGTACTTGTTGAAGAGGTTTAGGCCAATTCGGTAGTGCCTCTTGCGGATGATGTCATTGCTGAATGCAGGTGAGTCCCAGCTGTTGCGAGTCTCTTTGTGGTATGTCTGCTTACTGAGCGTCTGCTCCCTCAGACTGTCCCTGGAGGAGGACTCAGAGCTGCAGTTGATGGTGTCATTGGAGTTTGATGTGCTGTTTATGCTGTCATTGTCGCCGTCAGAGAAATCGGACTCCGATTTGCTTTGCCGGTTTGCGGTGCCGTTGATGGCCAGGTGGGCCTCCAGTTGTCTTGGTCGATGACGAGTGGCATCTTCTTCTCTGGAGGGTCCTCTGGGTGGCAAGCTGTGGCTGATGTGTTTGGGGCTGCTCTGCTGATTGCTGAGGCTTCGGTCATAGGCGTTCTGTCTCTTTAAAGAGCTGCGGTCAGAACGATCGCTTAGTTCCACTGAGCTGTCACTTGGAGGCTCAATAGTTAGTAAAGGTAGGTGGTCTACTCGCAAGCGCTGCTCTTGGCATTCCAGAGATGGTGTACTGCGGCAGCTTGTGTCCGTGTCTCCTTTCTCATCCTTATGAGCCAGTGACCAGTAGTCCTGGGATGAATTGAGGGAACGCTGACGCAAGTCCAGATCTGTGCTGGAGGGCCTGTCTACAGATTGAGACAGGGGCAATGGCGGTGACAGTTCGTCTTCATCAATGTAAAGAGTGACATCGCTGTAAGATGCTGTCATCTCGTCCAATTTGCGGTGTTCTGAAGCACTGTGGGAGGGTTTCACCTGGCAGCTGACCTCCCTGTCCATATCCGGGTGGCCTCTCCCTGTTTCTGGCTGGTTGTCGTCACCGTGCAGACTGCGGCAATTCAGAGCATCATCTATGGACTCAGCTAGAGATTTGACCTGCCTGGAGAAGGCATCTTCAAGTTCTGTGATAGCGTCTGTGAAGTCACTCTGTGTTGTGGGGGCTTTGGCCTGCATGCCCATCTCCCCGCCATGCTCTGACTGCATCAGTGCACCAATTTTGGTGCCTTCATCCGTTAGTGAGACTTGCTTTCCCTCGAAGTAGGAGCTGTGGACTTTTTCAGGTCCTTCGAAGGAAAACTGCATTCTCATATTGGATAGGACGATTCGTCTGGACATACGGTTCTCAGACATAGAACTTCTAAGACGCTCAAAGTTCTTGTTCATCTGGTACTGGCGGAAGGCTGTTTGGATGGTGCGAGCTGCATGTCGGGTTATGAAACGCCCACCATATTTACGCTCTAGCATCTCCACCTGCAGGAAGAAAAGAAAAGTTGGTGTCAAAAATGCATCCAACAAACAATCATCCATTTAATTCCCATTAAAACAGATTCATGAGGCTACCACATTTTTAAAGCTAGAATGGGCAGTTTGTAATTTGGTTTATTTTGTATTTTAGAAAATAAACCCAGTTATGGCTCAGCATATTGTAGTTTGAGTTCTCTGACAAAAAACTTTGACATCTACATTTCTTTTTGGCTCTGTTTTCAGGCTTTGGAAAATTTTGCTAACAATGCGGGACTTCGGCCAATCACAGGTCATTTCAAAAATGGGGAGTGTCTGATGGCTGTTCTACAATTGCAGGTGGGCATGTGTGTCACTTCAGATGTTGAAAGCCTGATTCAATATCAGAAACATCCAAGAAAAAAAAAAACTTGTGACTTCCAATACATTAGAAATAGCTCCTTCTCTCTTATATGCACAATGTCTACCTCCTGCCTGCAATAATGTATACAAAAACATGTTATATGACGTGCCGGTTCCACACAGAGCTTCAGGCTCATAATGTTCGATGTCAATAGAGGCATGATAACAAACAGAGTGGAACAATTTTTTGACATGTGACAGCAGTGTGTGTGCGGCGCACTAGCTGTGTGGGTTTGCTGGCACAAAGCAAAGCATGTCCATTTTCCTTTTCAGTGTTATTAAAGGTCAGTGTGACAGTTCAATAAGATATTGTTCCTTCTTGAGAAATCCGTTCTTCCACTGATTCTGGCTTCTCACTGCAAAATAGGTGTTGCTGACGCAGTGATGAAGGATATTTGGACCATCTTTGTATTCTACAGTTAAAATGGCAGTTCAGCCTTTTGGCCTGAAAGTGCTGGAAGGGCTTCGTTGAGAAGACTAGTCATAATTCAGAGGGACTGGGGTCTTGGTGTGCTTTACACCTTTAAAAATGAGCCCTGAGGTTTTGCTGCTGCCTTGAGTTTGTGTGGTTTGGTGGGAGGGGTGATAGGAATCAGTAGAGAGAGATGTGAAGGGTTTTAAATTGTGTGTCTGAACTGCCTCCACCACCTTTAATGGCAGAATACTTCAAAAAAATCTTGAATAACTTTTCAAGTTTCCTTCCATATTCTCATTATATTCCAAGCAATTATAATTTTACCAAGTATGACAAAACAAGCTACTTCAAGCAGAGCTTTGGAGTTTCAAAAAGGGTTTTTCAAGCCGATAGAGGATGAGTGTTTGTTACACAAAAGATACATTTTGCTGGGTATGTCACTCAAAACAACCCTCCGTCTAGCAGTTTATTGTGGAACACAGACCAATATTATCTGGCTGCAAAGGTAAGATTGTGTGAATTAGAAAGAGAGAAAAAAATGCCAGAATTGAATAGAAAGAAGTGATGGTATGTTAAATAGACCCAAGGAAAGATGGATAACGTAGAAGTTCAAATGAACTGGTAATGGCCCAAATAATAATGATGACTTGCTTGTGCAAGAACAACCACAAAAAAGATTAAGATATGGCGTGTGCTGAAGTGAATAAACTGAGAAAAAATCATTACACCGATGCACAATAATATAATAATAACATGCTGTTTTATACCCCGATAATATACAGATAATATAATATAATATAAATATAATTTACCCTGATAACCCCACAATAATAATAATAATAATAATACTTCTAGTAATAATAATAATAATAATAATAATAATAATAATACCCTGCACCATGTGACTGGATTCTTTCCATAAGGAACACAGACCATGACAGCAGGTCTCACTCTTACAGTCTACAACTTTTACTGCTAAACTAAAGGGCTAGTGTCCTTCCCACATGGATGCAGCTGACATGGCCACAAGGCCAAACCAGAATACCATTAAATGACTTTTATTTGACCACTATGAGAAGCAGATGGACAACAGCTTACACAACCTTAACCCTCAAAATACCATAAAGATGTAAACAAGAGTACTATTTTTGAGCCTACTTGGGTTGACCTCATTTTGGATCAAGAATAATTATTCTCTGATATATTTAGATCTGATTCAAATGTCCATGTGTCATTTTTGGATCTGGCTCAAAATATTGGACCCAAGAAGACCTTTCTTTTGCAGATTCTATTTAAAAAAAGATCTATCCAATCAAGAGAAAGAAAGATGTGCTTTGAGTTTAGTTAACGTCACAAAGGCTTTATTCATAGCTAGCTGAGTAGGCTGAAGACACTTTTAATAGAGCGACTGATTTTGATCGGAAACATGTATCCACTGGAGAAAAAATCCTCTAAAACCAAGACATCAAAACAGTAATGTACCATGTTTCTTCTCTGTAAATTGAAAACACAAAGACTGTTTTATACACACTTGGACCCACTAAGAAAAAAAGGACCTAAACCAACATGCTTGTCTTTTTAGCCTATAATTTCCCTTTGTCTACAGTGTTGTAAACCTCAGTCTGCAGCTGATTTTGTTCTGATATTTTTTTTAATATGCTGTGCCAACACTTTTTAGAAGTATCAGCACTGAAAAGAAAAGTGTCCATGCTGTTTGTTAGGTTTGTTAGGATATTAGGATATCTTCTTTTATACAGACACAAGGTATAAAACTTTTCAATGAATTTACAGTATTTAGATGAGATGTTTTGCCTTCACACAACTTGATAAGATGCAGATCAAACATTTTTTGATTTTTCATTTGATGTCTTGGTTCTAATCAGATTCTCCTGATTTTAATTTTATTGCAATTTCACCAAGGTTCCTTGTTAAATCTGTGCAGCTCAAGTACAGAGTGAAGTGGGTTTCAGCCATGTGATTCTTACAAAATTAGTAAGAAAACCATATACAGTAAAGTATATAAACTACACTGATTGGTGGCAATAATAGCAAAGTGATCAAGAGAAAAAACAGGTAAAACTGGGTTGAATGGCCTTACAGCCGATTATCTCAAATATAAATAGTGAACAATGTATTACGTTGTGGCTCCACATTGCTACAACTGTGATACATCAATACAACACTTTATCAAGTTTTAGTCAATACTCGTTTCATTATATTGTATTATATTTTTTACAAAATTCTGTCATTTAAAATAAAGCCATACAAATAGATACAAAATAAATAAACACAACAACATATTGTCACCTTACAATTCTACAATTTCATTTAGCAGACGCTTTTGTCCAAAGCGATGTACAACACAAGCAAGAATCTAGAGGAAGGAAAAACCCGTAGAAGTGCAAAAAGTGCTTCAGAGACGAACAATTTTACAAATGCTAACACATCCAGCAGACAAACATTAGCTTTGATAATGTTTTGTGTTTCAGGTGACCTGACATGTTAAGTCCAGTTCCCTTCATTTTGTGATGTTATGTGATGTTATCTCAATTTTAGGACTATGGCATTAATCTTATAGCAATATAGGACTTTTGGCCTTTAAATTAAAAAGGTCGGATTTACTTAAAGATTGATTTCTATAAACCATATAATTTTTTAAGTTTCACTTAAAATTCTCAAATATTGATTTTTACTTAAACTTTCCACTTACTTTTTCTTACTGTTAACCTTTAAGTTATTTTCATGGAGGTAACTGAACTTTTACTTGACTATAGATTGTTAGTAACAACCCCCCACCCCCCACCCCCACCCCCCGCACTGTGCCCCCTCCCGCACCTGCTTGTCCTGTAGGTCTGATGAGAGCTCATAGCTTTCTGACAGCGAGCGGGAGCGCTTTATGGCCTCCTCCTCTGCCTGCTTTCGGAGGATAGACTGGGAGTGCTGGAGCTTGGGTCGGCGGGGCCGTGGGTGGCCGGGCAGGAAGATGTGTCCGTAGAGCTGGCTGTCCAGGTGGTCGGGACCAAGCCCGCTGCTGTGGGTCACTGGGACACAACTGTAGCCGCTGCTGGGGTCCACAGAGGGGCCCACCTCGCTGCCTGGAGCATCACCTTCCACACTGCAACACACACACACAGAGAACTCTTGGTTAGCTTGCTGAGTCACTTTCCTGGGGGCATGCACTTCTTTGTTTTTTCCAGCAAAAGCACGTGACAGAGAGAATAAGTGAACTTTGATACTTAGGCGGGGTATTAATACAAGTGAGAGAATTTATAGCAGCAGTCTGAGTGCTACCTGTTTTCACAACACATTCCCTTCACGAAGCAGAAAATACCTGTATTCTAATTAGAAGAAATTAATAAAAAATCAAATAAATTTCAAACAAAAGGATAAAAGAAAGGACAACAAACACTGAAATCCCTGTAACATTATCATCAGATCAATCCCGCAGTACAAACAAGGATACTCAATGTCATAAGTGACAGAGCATGTGAAGAAGCACTGAGGATCAATAAGGATCTCACAGCAGCACCAACCTAAGCAATGACTGCCACGCTGCAGCCTGCAACAACTACATGTGAACCACAGATCTGTTCACTTCCTCAACACCTCTAAGACTGTTAGGATCACCTGAGAGGGCTAAATGAACTGTACTTTGGAGCCTGAACACAGCTCAATAACTAATACTTTGAGGAATCAAAGCAGAGTTCTTTTTGAATGCATAAAAACAACAAGCTGTCTCTTCACAAATGGAGGTTTAAGATTCTTTCTTTACATGAAGGCAGAACTGGATCCACAGTAACCAAATGCATCTTAAGGTATATTTTAATTTTATGCATTTACAGCAAATTTAGCAAAGAGGAATTGCTCGCAGGAGAACAACGGAGATATCTGGATATGTAGAAAAAATGGCAATATTTTGTATGTTATTGTCCACTGAAGACACAAAAATTTCAAGCACGCAATCAAAGAGATAACACAACTGTGATAGCTGCGAATCATGTAATAAACTGCTAAAATAACACTTTCAACCAAAACACCTGTTAATGTCATACATAACTCTGCGGATGTGATGATAGCAGAATGAGAGCAGTCACGCTCTGGGCACAAAGTCTACGTGAGGAATCAACTGTGATGAACTAGCTTTCTCTAGAAAGGGACCATAAACTTTACATGGCAGGTTTTTTATGGTGAGTGTGAATAAAACATAGTGCACTTCAGTTATTGATAAGTTTCATACAGCAGTAGCAAACAATGCCACTATCAGCAAGCAGAAAGCAATACATTTATGTTAGAGAAAAAAAGGCTATTGCTTGTGTATCATCTGACCTTGTGTCAACAGCCCAGTCGATCGAGCTGAAAAAGAGAAATGTCTCCAATTTATCAAACAAAGCTAGGTGACACTATTTCTAAATGTAGTTATGGAGCCTAGACTTGAAAAACCACAGCTTATTTCCTGAGCTTCACCTCGCCAGTTAAAATCTATGGTGGAAATGTGAGCTTTTCTACCTTGAAGCAACCTTTAAGGTAGAAAACACAATCAATATCATTTTGTTTTGTTTGTCATAAGCTGATGGATGAGGTGGAAAGGCTCAGAACAAGGACGCACATCTCGAGGCATCTATCACTGCATCTCCCTGTCAAAATTCTCGATCTTTATGGGAGAATGTGTCAAGGTTAGATAATAATGGCCAAAATAAAAGCTTTAATAGGATAAAGATTTGATGTCCAAAGTGGACTGAGATCCTTAAATATGTGGTACGTGCATGGTGAAATGAGTAATAATAAATGATGCCTGTCATTGGGCTTTGCAAACAGAATACCAGAGGGTGCCGTTTAAGTTTACTCTTAGTGTATATCATTCATGCACAGTTGATTCAAGTAAATTATTGAAACTACAGATGCAGCCTTTCATTTAAGGTTTTTTTTAGGGCATTATATTGTTTTGTTCAGGCAGAGTTTAAACTTAAGAGAGAGCTAGGCTAGCTGCTCAAGGGTTTTAACAGCCAGGTTAAACATATTCTTTTTCCAACATCATAAACATATTTTTTTATTAGCCATGACTTTAACATTTTAAACCATATCCAATTAATTTTTTGTGCCTAAAATAAAATGACCTCACCCACAGTGGCAGAAGATCAGAAAAATGTCAAAGTAATTATTTTACTAGCAGTCATTTAGCACAGATTTTGAGGGCACTGACAAAAAATCTGCCCACATGACTTATTTTGCATGGACATGAAATATTTATTCTCTAGGACTTGTTGTCTTTCAGCCAAGTCTCAGTGAGGTGGGCTGAGGGTTCTCAGTCATTGGATAACATCTCTCATTAGAGAAAATGTCTTCTCACTCCAAGGTGGACGCTCATTGCTCATTTATAAAAAACCCTTTCTGCATCTCTCTTCTCCCCCTCCATGCATCTTCAACACATTCTTAATTCTAAAAGGAACAAATCTAATCAAACAAAGACAGTCCTTTAATTAGACTGCAGTGTGGGCTGCAATTCATCTGCTCCAGCAGAGGATGTCGTATTGGAAATATCCATTTATATGGAAGAGAGGCTAGCGTGCTTGAATTGTTGCACAGAGCTCGAAGCAAGAATCTGCAGATGCCTCTAGGAACTGACACTGAAAGCATGACAGCACCCACGGCATGTTCATGTCTTCACCTAGCTGGTTTTGTTGCTTTAGAGTCACTGAACATGATGTTCTGCTCTTGGTTACACAATAAGAACCATGCAACGTGTTTCAAAAAAACTCAAACAGTAAGGTCAAGGGCCGCCGTTTAGCTCAGTCGGTAGCGCAGGCGGCCCATGTACAGAAGGCTCAGCCCTCCACGCAGCGGTCACGAGCTCGACACCGGCTCTGACTATTTGCTGCATGTCACTATTCCCCTCTCTCTCCCTGTTTCCTGTCCACTCTCTCAGCTGTCCTGTCAATAAAAGGCGAAAAAGCCCCCCCCTCCCCAAAAAAACCCCAAAACAAAACAAAAAAAACCCCAATAAGGTCAAACTGCTCCAGCAAACGGGAATGTTGGCTAAGCACAACCAGTCTTTTAAAAACAAACAAAAAAATGACAAAACAAACAAACAAAATCGCAAAAGACATCCGAAATGTCAGTACATATGAAGCCACTCATCTTCATGTGGCTAAGAATTTGAATCAGACCAGCAGTGGAAGTATGAATTATCAAATTCTGGTCAGATTCATTGCTACTCGAGACTGACTAACTCTGAGACCTCTACAGTCTGTAATAATTATAAATCCTACCTTAACGACATTAATAACCTTCCCCTTCAAATATATTCCATTTTAAAGCAGAGGCACAATAGAAAAAGGGCAGGGAGCAGGAATGAGGGTCCAAAGTTACATTATCAAGACAGAGGGAAGCTCATTTTGAACAAACTGGGAGTCACCCTCATGAAGATAGAAAATCAGTCAGCCCTCTCCGATGAAATGTCACCAGAACATCTGAAAATACTGGCCTGCTGTTTCATTTTTATTTAATTTTTTTCTACAACTGCTTTCACAAGCTGCAGAAAGCCCCTATGACAGCTTAATGAACTCTGCCAAGTACAATTGGTGGACTGTCCCTTTAAATTTCAGTTTCTCTCCTTGCCATTTTGAGCCATCGGAAAGCACCAGATAGGGTTTTTAAAACTTTAGGTCTTACCCTGATATCAGCAAATACATGCATTACAATCACATGAAAGATGGGCACTTCACCTTCCCTCTAGAGTCAGATTACAGTATTCCATTCAAAACCCCACAAAGTACAGCAGCATTCCATGACAGCGCATAAATTGCTGGCTGATAGAATTTTAATGTGTTTGTATTTGAGGGTGGTGTGAAGGATCCAGGTGACAGGGGACAGGCGATGTGAGGACAGTTCTGGTGTCAACACCTCCCCCAGAGACGCCCTCATTGTGCCGCTGAGTGGCTTCTTCATGTGGAGCCTCTTCTCACTGTGTCACTCTGCACTGATGAATTAATTACTAGGATCTGCCACTCACTCACACACACACACAACCTGACTGCTCTGGTTTTCTTTGTTTTGCCTTGCATTCACACTGACACTGCTGCATGTATTTCACGAGTGAGCAACTTTTAGAATTAGTTTAAGTTGATTAAATAAGAATAAGGGGGCACCGCATGAAGAACAGTAAAATATGACTCAGCTGTATTCACTTGCTTGGCACGCATCAGGAAAATCATTGACTGGCTCCGAAATGAGGCAAAAACCTTTGCTGCATCACAATTGAATCACAGTTTATTCACACAAAGTTTGCTGCCTGTGAAATTCATCAGCAGTCCTACTCTGGTACCCCAACTAAATTAAAGTTAATTCATCCAATAAAGAGTAACATTTATTTTGTTGGACTCTAATAAAAGCTTCTCAAGTGATCTTGGTTGAGCCTGGCAGCAGTCTCTGAGTAAAGGAACGGCATTAGTGAACTGTTCAACCTGCATCACAAGACAAGTCCAGAGCTAAATCAAAGTGTAAATACTATTATGTCAAGTGACTATTAAAAGTAACGACCCCTGTACACTGCACTAGAGCACACACTCAATGTTAGGCTTACCAGCTGTCTGATTCCAGCTCCAGCAGGGACTGAGTCCTGTCAGAGGCACACTGCAAACACCACATGCTTCCCTCAGAGTCCCTGTACCAGAGCCCTCAGCACCCTGCTCCCTGTTATTCCATCCCTGGGTTAAATGAAGCTTTGCAGCCTGACCGTACAGCTTCACTCTTGAACACCTCTAAAGCTGTGGCCTTCCTTCAGAGCCTTGTGAGGAGGGGCGTTCGCAGGAAGAGGGAGGGAATTCCTCCAGAGGAAACTGGGTCGTGTGGCAGCGGGAGCACTGGTGCCCCACAGATGAGGAGGGTCTTAAACAGGAAGGGGCAACAAGTAAGAAGTAAAAATGGAAGGGAGATTGAGCTAGCTCGGGTGATAGCATCAAACGGGCTTTATTATTAGCAAGAGAATTTGGGTGGCAAGGATGAAGCCTGGGAAAACCCCTGGATGTACTGTTTTAGCTCCAGCAATTGTGGATGTACAGCCGCAGTAATGTGAGCTTCACATCGGCACAAATATCCCCCCATGTCAACATTCAGCTTCATATGGAAGACATACACAGTGTCTAATAATCCCTACTTTACAACTGCTGATCAAAGGTCTATAAAAAGTGCTTTAAATGATACTATCACTAACACAGCCTTTTAACATACAATACAGAACAAGCAACAGCTGCTTGGCTGGTCAAAGCTGCTGATTTATCCTTTAAACAAACAACCAAAGTTAACAGGGAATGTTTGACTCACGGCCCCTCCTGTCTCTGTGCTGATGCTTAGGGTGATTTCTCCCACTCCTATTCCCCTGCCACAGCCTGAAAAAGTGAGCAGTGAGAGGCCTATCCATTTCTGTATAATGACATCATTACCCAAACAACGGGTGTGTATCAAGTGGACCAAAGATGTTATCCAACCAAAGCAACCATGCTGAGGAGAGCACTGAGATAACACAGCTAATGGCTTTGCTTTGGTTCGGATCCCCAGTGACTATAAGTCCAAAAAAGTCCTGTGATTCTTTGCTGCTACTTCTGGTGACATATGTCTTCAGTGCATACAAGAAAACAGGTTCTTGATGACTCCATATAATGTGGAAAATCATGCTAATTAAAGTCTATAGTAGTGAGAACGAAGAGGGAGTTGGTGCAGAATGACTCTCTTATGGGCCATTACAGAGCTTAATAAAAAGGAGCAAAATGTTTCCCATATGGGGAAGGTTCATTTACAGTGCAGCACAGAGAAAGTGAGAATGCAGACTGCATTACAGTTGATTATAAGGAGAGTTAAAATGATCTTTCACAACTGTGGAAAAAATTCTACCCTCCTTTCTGAAAGTGCAGATCTGGTGATGATGGTGGTAGTTGATGGTAACAATAGAGCTCAGGGAGAGATTGACTTGTGTTTGAGGACCCCATATCTGAATGGTTCAAAGTTGAAAATAAATAATAAAAATTAATTTAAAAAAAAAAAAGCCGAGCCTAAATAATGCTCAAACCTGTATGAGACATGAAATTACAACAGTCTTGATTCCTGGCCCAATCAGATGTGAGCGTGCCTTAAATACTGACACTATTTTTACAGATGAACTCTGTACAACATGTGCAGAATCAGGACCAGACACTGTGTTGTGTTTGCCCTTTCACACATCTAGCCCAAAAGTGGTTGATGAACATTCCTTGTTAGACTTGTTCTCTCACAATGCTCCTTAGGGTTTAGACAAGGAACGGCTCCAAGTTAGAACTTACAGGAGGCATTACATGTTCCATTTGCTGCCAAATTATCTGTACTATACTACATGTATGTGAACGTATCTGCAATATCAGCTATGGGTGGCAGGCAATATAAAGGCAAGCCGATAGGAGTATGAAGTCACTGCAATCAATGCACTTGGATGCCACTGCAGGGAGAGAGCTGCAGTATTTGGATCTGTGTCCAGCAGCAACATGAGAACATCACCATGCCTGCTTGCTATGACTTCGTTGGACACTGACCTGCTCTATTCACAGACGGGCTCAGCCACACCTTATGCAGACTTAGGACAGAGAACTGACAGGTTGTATCCAGGGCCAAGGATTTAGACATTTTTGTTCACTTGTACAGCTGGTGGCTTGTAAATTTTAGAGCTAGCAGTGCGTGTGTGAAAGGGGCTCAAGCTAGTTGGTCCTCTTTTGTATTAATTGTGGCCATGAAGCTTAAGGTCAAGCAGCAGCAATTAACACCCACTACATCTGTTTGAATGCAGACAGGGGGAGTTGGAGACAGCTGCCTTTGATCAGACCTTGGGTTATTTTTATCCCTCTCATCTCTATCTTGATAGTGAGAAGCCAGACTGTACAGTAGTTAGGAGGGAAGGGGTGTATTTTTACCTCACAGATGAGTCTGAATGTGTGCCAAATGCTGAAGGGGAGGCACTCGTCAGCGTACCATGGCTCTGTGACAGATTTTAAATTACTCAACTGTGATCATCTCTGTACATTGATGAAATAAAAGTTATAGTGGGCAGCTTTCGTGACTCCAAGGACAAGGACAGGTAGACCAGAGGAAAACTGTTTGAACTTTGATGAAAGAGCATTTTGTGATAGGATTATAATGAGGCCCAGAATTCATACTGGATATGGAGCTGGAGTCTGAAGGCAGCTGGCTTAGCTTAGACTAAGACTGGAAGCAGATACAGCTAACCATGCCTGAAAATCAAAACAAACAAACAAACAAACAAACAACTATTGTAGCCTTGTAGTGTTTTATGTTTTGTGACAACAGCATCAGAATTTGTTAATAGAACTAGCCTTTTAAATAAAACATGGCTTTTCAGCAACTTGTTAGAAAAGTAATTCAGTGCTATGACCTCTAATTCATTTAGAATACAGGTAACACATCAGTCACAATTCTGTTTAAATGAAAACTCAGATCCTGGCAATTGCTGCTGGTGTTCTTCACCACTGTTTTGAAAGGAAGAAACAATGAGAATAAAAGTAAAACCAGCTTTAAAAGTGATGTTTTTCCTTTTTAGACATGTGCTGCACATTGGATAATTAATGTTTATGTAAGGAGCATTTCATGTGGATTTAAAAAAGTTACCTAAAAATAGAGAGATAATATGACTTCATGAAGTCACTGGTACTGAGTGTTGCTCTCCAACACATGAAGCTGCTTTAAAAGTTTTGGTCAGATGTAACTCCAATTATCCAGATCATGCTAAATCATTTCAGCTGTCTGTCTATCACTTTTAGCTTCTTGCTTTAATCTCTTTACTTGCTTGCTAACCCATTTAAACACCCAGCATGTGGTCCACATATTCTCTATTTAAAATTTTATTTTTTGATTTTTCAAGTTGCCTGATTTTAAACAGTCTTTCTATGTTCCCCCAAGCCACCACAGATGTACTCAGAACTCCTACTTGGGAATCAATTAATGGATTACAAAAGGAAAATGACAGGTTATTAATTGTTTTTACATGCAGAGAGTGTTTACAATAAAAATTCATTACAGCAAAACACGTCTTCTTATACCTCCCCTGCTAACCATGCTGCTGGTTTTTCAAACATGCCACTGTGCATCAGGTTCCTGTTCTGACCTTTGAGATGCGTGTTTAGAATGAGAACACCTGAAGGAAGCAGACTGGGCTGGACATGACTAGAATAACTGAAATGTTTATCTGACGTAGATATACACTCAATATGACCCTAATTCAAGTGAGATTGTTAAGACGTTCACATGGCAGTTGAAGTTAATTATTGTCTTTCTTTTATTACATTCAGATTACTTGTGTCAGTGTCATTGCACTGGTTGTTTTGTCCTTCCTCATGTGTTTATTATCTGTCTATCACATTGAAAAGCCACTGAGGAATTCATGAAACAGCTGGTCCTTCTAGAGTAGCTGAATAATTCTGACCGAGTGCTCTCACAGCGAGTTTGCAGACAGACAACTCAACACGGACGGCTTTTTTAAGGGCTTTGGTTACAGGCACACCTGTCACACTCTGTCTAGACTCAAAGTGGAAACAGCAGGACCTGTCGTCCTTGTATTAATCCCTACATCAGTTGCAGCGCTTCAGCAGGCTGGACAGAAGGTTTCACAGCTCCAGTCCAGCTACAACCACAAGTACAGACCCCTCTCTCCTCCTACACATCCCTCCACCTCCATCTACAACGTCCAAATCTCTCCACCTCCTCTTTCATTCAGATTGACAAATGCCTCTCCCACAGCGGTGATGGATTTCACATATTCTCCTCAAGCAGGGCCGAAAATAGAAACATTGACAGACACTGCATTTTCTGCTTCGCTTGGTAAGTAAATTGACCAGTCTGTGTAAGTGGGGTAGCTGAAGACAAATATGTCTGCACATCCACCTCTCCAGGTGCTACGACTGTGGCTGAAAACAACAACAGCACTGATTATAAACAACAGCAGTTGAGATACACCACACAGAGGCACAGGTGGGGTGGGGTGGGGGTGGGGGGTGGGGGTTAACAGAAAGCTTAGATGAACACGCTATTACAAGGCATGAAATCACCAGAGGATGCACCGTGATACCATGATGAGCTGCAATCAGTCTGTAATCTATGCTGTGGTGCTCAGACAGTCCTTCATCAAGCAGAAATGCAAAACATTCACCAGGTTCAACTTTCCAATGTCATCAAAAAAAGACTCAGTGTTTAATTCTGAGTGCATTTTTTTATTTTTGACTATTTTGAGACTATTTTTGAAACAAAATCTGTTTCTGCTGTTCAAACAGCATTTCAAAAGCCAGAGTCTCCCATCATCCACCTGGAGGCTCTGAAATGATGCTCCTTGGGGGAAGGTTAGTATCACTCCCCACTCCCTGCTGTGCTGAGCTTTGTACTTCATTGTGTGAAGTGATGAGACCAGAACCAGGATTTCAAACATTATATACCACACACACTCTTCATTTGCAGTACCTGTTTGATATGAGCTGGCTGAATAAAATAGATTAGGAGAAACAATTATATGTTGAAACAGCAAGCAGTAGACAACGTCCCCTAATATATGATTGTAACACTGAAGTCTCGATGTTCCTTAATACATGAAACATGAGGGGTTGTTTTTCTCTTTTGCATTACAGCCAGAATAGGATGGTAATCATATTAGATTTTAACAACATGACTATTGTGTCCTAAAGAATTCCCCAAAAAACAATATTACAGTGATACCTATAGAAAATATTTCCAAAAATAATGCTCTCACCATAATTCCTCTTCAGCTATTGTTTATCCTTTTTTATGGGAAACTAATTAATTTAAAAATACACGAGCAAGGAGGTGTAGAGAGTCTGTTACTATAATTGAAGAAAGCATACAAAAAGACTAATTAAATCTAATGAACTTTAACTTTTATGGTGTGTTGCAACCAGTGTTTAGTAGTATCACCTCTACCTACCATGACAAAGGGAGAATGTACCAAAACACAAATAATTTAAGACACATTGAATTTTTATGACTTCATATAAATTTTTCATTTTTGAAATATTACAGTTGTTGTCATTCCAGTTATCATCAATACCCTACTCCAGAACATACGTAAATCATATTCTGTGAGTACATAATTTGTAAGAGGTGTCACTTGAAGTTTACCTGTAAACAAACAAAACATGTTTATGTTCAGTATAACTTGCAAAAAACTCATAATGTCTGTCTTTGGGGTCTAGTAAAATAAATGCACTTCCTTCTCTATTTAACAATTACAAAGCATTTATTTTGTTTGAGGCCTGCATTTTTTACACCCACACTTCAGTCTTAGTCCCTCCTGCCTTCGTCAACACAGTGCTGCATACAGTATGTTGGTGCATTAGCACCACCTGTACATCATTCGCATGAACATATTTTGCATTACCTGTGTGCACTCACATGTGTATCCTTGTGCGTGTACACAAGACAAACAAAACTGGCACCCACTCATTGAAAAACACCCTTCACAGGAATGAGAGATCAATAAAAACTTGCACTATAAATCCTATCAGAATGTTATATCTTAAATTGGGTTGGTTAACATGTCATCATGATAAACTCATAAAAATCAAACACGGAAATGCTGCCCTAGTAAACTGATAAATGATTTGTTTTAAAAACCCTGCTTCTTACACAGAATTTTTAAATAGCACTCACGAGTAAAAACAAATGGGTTTATGAGAAAAAAAACCCTGCCAACTGAGTGTTTTACTGAATGTATCTGAAAAATCCTTACTAACAGCTTATTAGTTTTTTTTCCCTCAACAATACCTGTTCATTGCATAATGGACAGTTTTGTGGGTCCATAGCACCTGGTTAATGTTAGAGACATAACAGGTGGTTTTGGTCATATTTTTAAAAAGTCAGATTTGCACAAGACAACTTGTGTCTTTTTAGGTCTTGGGAATAAGACTTTACTCATTCTCTGATGTCAACTAAAGTGTGTTAGTAGCCTAAGTCCAAACATTCCCGGGGTTCAGCATGCAAACCCTTCCTGGACTGAAAACCCCCACAACATGATTAAGACAGCAATTACATTTCCAGGGCTGGATTTAGAATGTGTTTGTTGTACCTTAAATAATAAGATTATTTTTGACCTGATTCTTCTTATAATCCACTTCACCTTAATTATGAGCCAGAACTGAATGAACACAAACAGGCACATTGTTTGAACAACAACTTGCAGCGCAGCCATAAATGTTGTTTTCCATTACCCTCCAATGACATGGAGCAAAGACTGTAGCATGTTTTCACAAGTGTGCAGGGCACACCAACAACATGTCAGCACATTTATAATTATATACTGCGTGAGCACCATGTCCTGTTTACAGACACAGGGGGATAAGTTCATTTTGACATGAAAACAAAGATCCAGGCAGCGACTGCCCTGCCGCTCTGACCGGCCTCCAGCTGCATCACTTACATCCTAATTGAGCGTGGCCCAGGCCCGGCCCAACAGGCTGACTGCGTCTCTGGCTGTCCGCTGTAAAGCTGTTTGGCTCCACGTCAACCCTGTAATCCCTGAGCTCAGAACCCACCCACGTGTGGCCTTCAGAGGGAGGCAGTGGCCTTGCCCTCTCATTCTGAAGCCTCCCCACCATAAAGAGAGAGAGGAAGAAAGACAGAGGGAGAGAGAGAGAGGGAGAGGGAGAGAGAGAGAGAGAGAGAGAGAGAGAGAGAGAGAGAGAGAGAGAGAGAGAGAGAGAGA
>JAQMCX010000029.1:15667029-15677481 GCA_029814765.1 Acanthurus leucopareius
TTAATTGCAACGGAACAAAAAATAAACTTTCTCAGGCCAGGTGGGGCTTGACAATACCACCTTGTCCAAAGTGGGGACTGAGAGAAAAAGTTTGAGAACCACTGAATTATAGGAAGAGCTACCAAAGTGACAAGAAAAAGCTCAGAATGTAATAAACCAGATGTATCCTTTAAGCAATCCAGTCAGATTTGATCTCAACTAGAGAAAAAAATAAAGTGGTGCAGCTCTGCCTCTGACTCGGAAATCAATCAATGTCACCCTCAGGCAGCAATCCTTAAATGGTGCTTGGTTTAACTTTTTGTATTTGTGCTCCACAGCAGGGTTGGGCTTTTATCATCAATTCTTATCTTCAGTGTTTGTTATTGTCAGGTCTGAAGGCTGTGCAGACAATCTGAGCTACCCTGATGCTATCTGATGAGTCAAGACAGGAAGCATTTTTCAGACGTCCTCTATAGATACAGGATGTAACACTGCATCATCGGCCAGTTTTGGAGGTTCATCAGAGCTCAAGTCCATTAAACAGTAACTAACAATCAGATTTTCAGCCAACCAATTAATACTAGATAATATGAAATGAAGCAAAAGCTTACATTCACAAAATACTCGTCTTCCCTACCGTGCAGTCCCGACATGCCTTTGCCTCACACAGTATTCACAACAGATCCAGACATGTTTAATTTGCACCGAAAACAGATGAGAGCGGAGCAGTGACGCAGACCTGAGACGCTGGTGGACAAGCAGCCGCTTCATTAGAATTCATAAACATTTTGCTATTCCAGGGAGAGCAGCCCAGCTGAGCGTGCTCTGGCTCTGTCTGAGAATGGCTGGACACCCGCTATGTGTGGAGGAGAAGACAATACACAAAATAATGGGAGAAGGGAAAATATGAGGCAAGTTCAATTCAAAGAGGACAAGGCTAAAAATAACACCTTATTAACACTGTTGTGGAATTTTGATTCCCTCTCTGGTTCTTCACAAGTAGACTTTTTTTTTTTTTTTAACAAAGTCAGGATTTGACTTACATCAACACAGTCACAACAACACTTTGATCACAGTATTCTAAAGGATAAGGCTGCGCAGCAATGTCACCCTGTTAATAGTGGCACAAGATAAGAATGTTGGGCTTTTAAAAGCCCAACCTGACTCTACATCATTAGTGTCTGTATTTGGTCTGAATGTGAAGTTATTTGTTCCTGGCACCAGGTGAGTATCTGGGTGAATGGGAGTTTTAATTCTAGGTGGAGCTGGGAATGTGAATGCTGCCAACTTCTCATTCCTCTGAATGTTTCTTACACTTCTGCAGAGACTGTGTCCCTCTGTTCCAACTTTTTTCTTCCTCCTTTAGCTGTTACAGCCTGCACATTTATACGCTCTTGAGGGGAAATTAAATTTCTGTTTGCAGAAATATAACAATGGAACATTATTACAACTCAATATCAAATTAAACATTTCACAAAGACACTTAAGTAGATCTTAAGTTTCACCTTCTGTGATGATGAAAAGCCTTGTTACACCAACAACATATCAATTATCTGAAGGAGTGACAAGTGAAAGAAATGAACAAAGGCAGAATAACTCCATCAAATCCTCCAACCTCCTTCTTTCTCTCACTCCCTTTATGTCTCTTTCCTGCCATTCAGTGCTCACCAAGTGGGCAGTGCTATTGCCAAAGTGACTGATAGACAGTACCCTCTGCTGTCCTGTCTATGAGCAGGACCATCAGGGCAAAATTATGCAGCCTGAGATCTTAGCTGAGCGGTCATGACAGGCTACGGAGCCTTCTGCTGCCCCTGCTGCTTTCAAGGGCATTTCATCCTTGCGAGGGAAAGGAAAGGGGAGCTCAAAAGGAGCAGCTGTACGTCATCTGCTGTGAGGCACGGGACTGAAAAATGAAGGGGGGTCATCTATTATCTACCACAAGGAAAAGAGCAGAACCCATCTGGTTCGGGCCAAACAATATAGACCCAAAAAGACTAACACAAAATTAAAAGTCATTCTGTGTTATAACTCAAAGAAAAGAGTTTCTCTATGGAGCACAACACCTTCATCTGTAGTAAATTACTGAAATGAAGAATAAAGGGAATAAAATAGGGTTACAAAAACTAAACAACCCACAAGAAGATTACAGGGAGCATGACAGGCATGAACCTACCTGGACTGTATGGAAGCTGAGGTGTAGTACAGCAGGTCTGTCTCAACCTAGCATAACCTGAATGGAGCTATGAAGTTTTAATTCCAGAAAGACGTCCGAGAGGCAGCGACAGCAGAACTCCTCTTTCTCACTGATGGATTTCCAGGGTAGCATGGATCTAGTTCTGGTTAGTGTGGCAAGTAGGCAGCACCCTGCTTGGCTCTCCTCTGCCAGCTCCTGTCTCGTCCCTTTTTTTTTTCAGTGGTGTAGAACACACACTGAGGCTATTGAAGGACAGGCAGCACCTCTGTCTACTCGCTACCTCTGGGCGCTGTTGATGTTGGCATCTGTAATAAAGGCTGCCTTTCTCTTTCCTGCATGTTTCCCTGCCCTCCTGCTGGAGCTCTTACCTCTGCCAAGGAGAGCTGGAAGGCTGGAATGGAAGAAAGGTTGTGTGACGGCGTTGTGCCGGCTGTGTGTGCCTGCCTGTCAGGGGAAGGGAGTGGCAGCCTGGTGTGACACACTTGAGTACACTGACTGATTGGGGATTATTTTTGGCTTTCAATGACATCCTCCTAAAACTGAAACTCTATGCTGTGTGTTTTTTCCTATAATTATCTCTTCCAGTCATCACATCAGTTTGACTGTCATTCATCCGACACCACATACTTCTCTTTCTTACGTTCTGCAAAACATGTTATCAAGTAACCAGTCTAAAAATGCAGCGCACGAAACCTAGAACTCCTCTCTTGCTCTGTCAATTGACACCCTGGGTCAGTGTAAAGGAATAGGGAACTTGGTTAGTTTAGGACGCTGCCACTGAGACATATTTAAAAAATGAGGCAGCAAATATAGTTCAGTGTTCATGAGACAATGAGCAATGACTTAAGTCAATTCAGCTGAGAAGCCGAATTGAGTTTTCCATTTTCAAATCCAGTCACAAATAGGCCGACACAGAGTGGAAGCAGATAACTTTTCAACACCCCCATCCTCTCCCCTCATCCCTGGCATATCCAAGTGGTATTATAGTTGGCGCCACTGTCGCAAAGACAACCAGATCACTTTCCTCATAGCCTAGCAACCACCAACAACACAGAACACACGTGAAGTAATAACGAACAAGTTGGCATAATTTTATATGCAGTGACAATATAGCTTGAGCACTTCCTCACAAAAACGGCAAATGACTAAAAACATTGGGGTGAACATTAAGAGAAAAGTGTGAGTTAATCCATATATTTAGTTAATAGAGACATGATAGCGCACTCAAGTCAAGGTATTTAGCGGGTCTTTGTGCTCAGGAACACAACATTAGGTTGATATTTTACTTTTTTACAAAATGAAAGAAACTATTTAACAGAAATGGTGATCCGCATCTGATAAGTACTGATACCAATTAATTAAAGTTTAAAAAAAAAAGAAAAAAATGGCCCAAATGGTCAAAAATGAACTTAAGAGTGGATGAAATCCCACCCTTACTGTACATATTTTAAGTGTCCATCCTGAGGGATTATAAGAGAACAGTTTAGATGCTGTTACACAATCTGCAGTCACTTAAAACTAATGCTGTAGCATGATCATATGACTCTATTAAGTCTAATCCCTAATGCTCCAAAAACAGTTCTCTGCCACATGTTCAAGTCAATCTGCATAATTTACTTCACATAAAATTGCTGACGAGGGCTTAAAAATGGCTGTCTTGAATAGTACTTGGCAATATCAAATTTTAGCTTAGCCAGTAGAAGATGCATTTCCATTTACGATCCATGGTGTCAAGTCTTTACTGTCCTGTAGGTCCATGCAGCAGTTGTAATTAGACTAATTGTGAGTCCCATCTGGCAAAGCTGTTGATATTTATCTTTATGAGCAAAACAAACAGATCCAAAGTACGCTCTATGCATACCAACATACACACTTTCAGTTACAGTAACTGAAACAGACACAAGCTTAAAGATATTTGAGGCAGCAGATGCTGAATTGGAATATTTGAAAGGAAATCTGTCTGATCTGTTTTAAGGCTTGGCCAAGTACTACCAACAATCACTAAAAATGCTTATCGTGTGTCTTAATGTATCTCTAGCACTTAGATATTTTGATGAAAAGACCTCTGGTTGACTCTTCCTGTCCCCAACCACCCATTTTCTCACCCTTCAGATGTGACCTCTGCTAATGTGACCTCTGCTAACCTTTTGAACCAGTGCTTCCTCCACATACCTGCAGACAGAGGGACCCTCCCACTTCACAGCCAGATGTATATATTAATTTTGTCAGCTTGTTGCACTCCTGTCTAGGATTTTCTCTCTGTCTAAAATAATGGCTCTGTTAAACATGGCATATCTGAAGGGACAAGCATGGTTGTGTTCAAACATGCAAGTGAAGCTGGTGTGAAACCAAGGAAGAATAGTGCATTATTTCATTCAAAAGGGTGTGAAAAGTGTGTCTGCTTTTCCAAGAAAGGGAAACTACATACTTCTGATTCATTTCCTGACAATGACTCTAATGATTATTAAACGGATGACAGAATGTGCACAACATGTGCCATATCTTGGAATTCAGCACCGTTAACCTGCTTTATCTGTGTGCCAGTGCAATAAGTAACCCTGAAGGATGTCTCATATACAGCCTCAGCACGGTTGGGAGGATCACTTTTATTTATGTCCTAGAGGAACACTAAAATTTCAGCAACTGTCCATTTCAGTGAAATATGATTCGGACGCTCAGTAGAAGTTATTCCCACTGGCTAAATATATGGATGTTGTGAAGAGGAACCATTGGTAATTGTTTCTAAGGTTGAGAATGTGACCAGTACAATATACCAAAAAGAGCAGGATGAAGCAATTTTGTACTGCATTCAAGACATTTTTTCCCCAAGATTTTACATCTGAAGGCTTCCATTTGAATGATTTTTCAACATTTTTGTTTTGTCAACCTTAGTTTGGCAATAGGAGATGGAAAGAGTAGACTAGAAATCACTGGTGGTTACCCAACTGTGTTTTTTAGGCACTGGTTTTGTCTCAGACATAAAGCGAAAATTCTCCCAAGACATAATGTTTTTTTTTACAGAGAAGTTAAAGGAGTTTGTGTGTCCTGAGGGTATAAATGTGCAGTCTGAATATCTGCCAACTAAACAGCCTGACAGGGCCTGTCGTGTTAACGTAATTGCCAGGTAGGGCAAATCCTCCCTATTGTGTCTCTCCTCCCTTCCCCGAGGTTACTTAACACCTTATAACACTCCCCTGTTTCCATGGAAAGAAATTTTCCCCTGAATGAAATGTTACTGGACTGTAGTCATTAAAGTTTGCAGAAAACTGAGGAACTACTTAAGTTTTTCGTGCAATTTATACTTGTTTGGAATTGTAGCTAAATATACAGTTGAATTCCATGCAGTGCAGCTCTTGGATAAGACAAGCTTTTTTATTGGTAGTTACACTGTGAGGCTCTCCTTCAAACAAAATGGAGACAAATTTGACTGAGTGATAACCTCATGAGGGAGTGCCATTTTTGACGTAAATTGCAGGAATCAGGTACTGAGGGTTTTTTAAAGTACTTCAGTGCCTCCATGGGCTGTGTATCACAGCCTCTGCTGTGTAAGTGGGACAAATCAAAGGGCCAAAACTTTCTGTAGTTTGCCGTCATCAGTACAGTAAATTGCTTTAAAACATTAAGGCTACATCTTAACCAGCAGTTTGGTTAGAGAGCACTGACTCTCAGGGATTATCACATTCAAAAGGAAATCCACTGCAGTCCACACATTTAGTAAAATACCACCATTGACTATTTAAATAATAAAGTTCTAACTATGCAAATATTTTTCAAGTTGCTCAGGTGTCAGTTGGGTGGGAATTACACAGCAACAATAAGCTCATTTAGTGTTCTAATACGGAGTTGTAAGCCAAACCTGATTAGCTCAGTCTGGTAAACCCACCCAGTGGGAACATAATATAAAACATTTTCCAGGAATTATTCACTAATTTGACCCCCGTCTGCTGTGTTAGTCAAATCAAACTCGTATATGTCTGAGAAATGACAGAAATGAGACAGGAAAGACGCAGTTCTTTGCACATCATCAAACGGCACTAATCAATCACTCTGGTGTCCAGAAATACATCCCCTTTCTTCACATTCCAGTGCTCGGAAGTCAACCATCTTAACATCCTCTGGAAGTGTTTTCCTTCTAAGAGAACACATGGAAAAACCAGTAGCCAAGCCACAATCACCATGGACCATCTGGCTACAAACGCGGGCTTTTAGCACAAGTGGAAAAACACATAACTCCAACGTGATTTGAAAACCATGTAATCAACCCCTCTGATATTTTACATACATAAGGCTGAGATGTTAGAGGGACCACTTTGGAAGCACAGGTGAGAAAATAAACTAACACAACTCAGGCAGCCATTTCTCTTCCTTGCAAAGAGATGACAGAAAATGAGGGGAGGAAAATGGGGAATGACATGCAGCAAAGGTCCCAGGTGAAAGCTGCAGTGCAGTTGGTGCATTTTCCCCTTGGGCACCTTAACTCAAGTCTCTGTATATTTAAAGGTTGGCTTTTACTGAGTAGCACTTGTTCTTGTAGTTTATGTGCACAAATAAATCAGGGCAGTTACTTAAATGAACTCCTTTTGAGGATGCCAATCACAGTGAGTTATCAATGTTTCTAAGCACCATGTTGTTATTGACATACATATAAACCATACTTGCGTGTGTAAATGGTTCATTTTCAGACTCTCATGTAGCCGCTTCGTAGCACAACAAATGAGCCAGAACTGGTTGTGTTATAGTGAGAGCTGTTATTAGCTAAGAGCAGGAGCTATAAGTTGCACATTCACTTTGATTTGATGTTGAGCAAGAAAATAAGTTGGTTGCTCACTAAAAACCAAAGTGAAAAAAAGGTGAATTTCAAAATATTTTTTTCTGTTAGATTGCCCCGAGATCACCATAAAGGTCTGCTTTTATCCCAAAGGAAACTAGCAGCCCCATCTTCCAGAGTAATGTTCATTACAGCAGTGTCTTACAACATGTGGAATATTCCAGCATTGCAGAACACTGAGAGCCAAAGTTAACTTATTACTGCAGGCTTGTTGTAAAAGTGAAACTAAAACAATATGACACACCATCGCTCACCATGCACAGCATCTCCAGAGCGACTGTTATGTCTACTGATAGTAATTGTGGTGATAATCCAAAGAGACAGGGCGAGCACAAGCAGAATAATCCCCTGCAGCTTTTCCCTGCCACATGTTACCGAGCCTTATGGCAACCTGTTGACACCAATCCCAGAGACCCAGTGGGCCAATGCTAGGCATGCATAAACAGCCTGTAATCCGCACACTGGCTGGACCGTGCTTTGTATCACTGGGCAGAGAGGCAGAGGACACTCTGTGTGTCACCCTGTGTATGTGTGTGTGTGTGTGTGTGTGTGTGTGTGTGTAGGGCTGTCCTTTACAGGCTAAATAAAACCTTTATATCAGGTTTTTTTAGTGCAGTTAATTTGGTCAGATAGTAAAAAAAGTCTTAAAGTGATCATGTCCAACTATAATTTTGGGATACCACTGTTTGGTGTGACTGGCTGCAAGTTCATCATGCAGTAGTCAATAATACAGTCAATATTCTCACAAAGGCACAAATAGGTTTCTTGTTTTGATTGAGGATGTAATCAGTCCAGTAGTAGAAAACAAATTAAAAATACAAGGTCAAATAGTTTGACAATGGTAGATGTTTACATCTGATAGCAGCCGTTCCTCATGTTTAGAAAGTTAAGCATGACAAAACAAAGCCCGTACTGATGCTCATATTCAGTGAGTTCTTTTAATGATCATTTGTGAAACAATACATCATTCTAGCAGCCTCATTGTTTATTCTCTGAGCTACATAAAATAAAAAATACAATGGTGATAACTCAAATTCGAAGATGAAAACAAATGTCATGCTTTAGCACCAATGTGTCAGTGATTTGGGTTCTGTTCAACTTCAGCAAACCCAATCAGAGTCAGGCACTTGGTGTGGAGTCTCCCTGGTGTGATAATGAATGACGGGTCAGCAGAGTGAGCCTCTGTCCGGCCGACTGAGCTTCACCGGCCCTCTTTGAAATGGAATGCAAGATGACTCATCAGACACTTGTCACAGCTTCCTGGCTCCCTCTCGCCCGCTCTGAACGCTGCTCCCGAAAACTCCTCTGATGGGCCCATAATTTATTTAATACATGCAGATGCATTAAAACAGCCTAAATGCTTCAGTGCATTCACTGTTAAAGAAGCTCCTCCAGCACCGATCTGGATGTTTTATCCTCTCTGAATAGTTTTTGCATCATCAGGTTCGTTTGGCTGAGGACGGCGGAGTAACAGATTCAAAGAAGACAGGAAACGTTTTGGTAAATGTTGAACAAGAAAACTAATTTCCTCCTTCCTCTTTCCTGACAGCTGTGATGTACACCATCTCAATTCATCAAAAAGGTACATTCAGGAAACTAAACATGAATTCTTGTGAGCATAAAACAAACAACAGCAGAGCTTAGCTCATTTTAATTCATAACCACAGAGGATTTCATCATTGTAGAATTATCTGATACCAAGCAGCTTATTGCTGCATAATCTACCCAACCTGAAAATCCTGCCCCTGAGGGTATAAACCAAGAACCGAAAAAAACAGATCTGGCCTCAGAGATGGAATTATATCCACCAAGATCACGTGAGTCACCTATAATCCTGTGCCGCAGGCCAAAGCCCCAAACTCATTATTGATGAATTAATGCGTGCTTTGCTAAAACCTATTAAAGTGTATTAAGATATGCTTGATGACGAGAACTCTTATAAAGCAGAGGAAGGCCTATTCATGACCCTCCATTTCATTTGCAGTAATGTGGACTATAGCACAGCAGCTCATCCACTTGGTAGGTGAAGTTTTGTTTAGGTCAGCAGAGAGCAGCCTGATGTAATGAACTATTCCTGGGTCTGTTTAAAGGATCAATAGGGATTCATCACACGGCCGCCCTGTGCTCAGCAAAAGAGCACGAGGAGCCAGGATGCAGCAAAAAACAGACAGCAAAAAAAGTCCCACAATCACTGCCCCTCCATCCAGTCAGCAAAGCCTCATGGAGGACATAACAAGAGAGAGGGAGGGAGGGAGAGAGAGAGGAAGAGGGAGGGAGGGAAGGGAGGTGGAGGGCAGGGAGACAGAGAGGATGATAACAACAGTCCAGGCACTGTCTGTGAAGTTGAAACGTCCCTTCAGCCCTAGTTTGTGGGTGTCCTCCAGCACAAACGTCAGCAGCCATGACATCAGACTAAAGGAGAGAGATGGGAAGAGGGACTGTGAGTGGGGGTAGAGGGTGGTGGAGGGTGGTGTTAGGGGACATGCCAGAGCAGCTGCTGCAGTCATCTCTGCCAGACACCTGCCTGGGCGGCGCGTGTGATATAGCATATGTATATGCAGTTCGTAGCACTCCTCTCTCCTATCCTCACCTCACTGAGGACATACAGACACACACAAACCCACACACGTGCCAAAAGCAGAATTTATAAGCAGACAACATTAGAAAAATAAAGGCACAGAAACAAGAGGAAGTGAAAGCAGCAGCCCTACCAGCAGGGAGAGACAGCAAGCAGCCCAGGACACAGTTGATAGTGGCAGGATGAAAGCGAGGGACCATCCTTACACATTCACCTCCAGCTTCACAGAGGGACGGCTCGGGCCCTCTCCTCCCTCTCCCTATCTGCCTCCTGTGCTCTGAGCCTCTCTCTCTCCCCCCTGTCACTCTCCTCACACAAGTCTTTCGGCCCCTCCTCTCCCTCTCTCTCTCCCTCTCTCTCTCTCACCACCTCCCCTCCCTCTCGGCGGAGTTGTGTGTCCAGCCTGATGCAGCCCAGCAAGTCCTTGCCTCTGCTGGCACTGCTGCAAGGTCAAGGTTTGTTTCTACACCGAGTCCTTTACAGCAAGAGACACAACACAGGCTTTAAAACCCAAGAGTGTGCAGGTTTGTAAATTCAGTCATTTCACCTCATAGTTTTTTTTCTCCCTGGGTGAGGGTGTGATAATGAATGAGATAAGTTGCTTCAGTTGATTGCAGGGAAAATGAACAGACTTATACGGCAGTGAGGTGGAAGATGGGGGGATGGGGGTGATAAATTATGACTGTAACATCAAGTACCAGTTGAGACAAAAATCAATCATTATTCTAAAAAAGTTTTACCAAAGACTGATGTTCCTGAGTTTCAGATATGTTTTAAACCCTAATGGAAATGATTTTATTACCGTATTTTCCGCACTATAAGGCGCACCTAAAAGCCTTTAATTTTCTCAAAAACCGACAGTGTGCCTTATAA
>JAQMCX010000029.1:15677581-15704680 GCA_029814765.1 Acanthurus leucopareius
TTTTAAAATAGGCCATTCATTGAAGGTGCGCCTTATAATCCGATGCGCCTTATAGTGCGGAAAATACGGTAATTGTTCTAACAAACATATGTTTATGACAAAAAATTGAACACAAATGAGAAAAAAGCGGTATTGTTAATTCATGAATGGAGTCCATAGGATTTATGTGTGAATGACAAGTAAAGGAACACTGTGTAACAAAATGAGAAGAGCCACAGCATCAGGATGAAGTGGAACGAGTCATTGGCTTTCTCACACTGGTAGTGCAAAGGTGGTCCTCACTTGAACAAGAGACATCAACTACTGAAATGACCTCGACAAGGACCTGTAGTTACTGTGCAATTTAGGACTTTTAGCTGTCAGAAACAAACAAGGACAGGGTGAAATTGTTATACCTCAATACACCTCTTTAAAAAAGAACCCCATTTTGAAATGCACTCCTATAACTTTGGCTAACTCATCACAGACAGTGTTTGGTGCTATCAAAGTAGAAACAGGATGGTAAGAGATATAAACTTTTTAATTCCATGGTTTCTTCCTTGTCAAAGCCTGGTGCCAATATTAACAGTAATGCAAACATACCACCAATAGTTACCATATAATTACCAAAATAGTGACCCAGTGGCTTACTGCTATAAACTAGTGTTGTCTAAAAAAGTGACATTAAATTATTTTTTGGTGACTTGGAGGCAGGGGAAAAACACCAAGCATTATATTTTTATGAGACAAAAGCTATCGTTTTAAGATATGTCAACAATCCAAATCAGTCATGTAAATGTTGCCTCTGACCATCTGGAGGATCATGTATCGCCCCAGTTGAGGAGGAGTGAAAAGAGAAAGATAAACTTATAATCTGAATAAACTGAAGTGAGACTTCTGTGAATTTTGCTTACAGGAGTCTTATACTAGCTTATGCAAAACACTCTGAGTTTTGTAACATTCCCAAATGGAGGCAATTATCAAGTAATAACATTCACTTTAAAATCACACATCTCCAAAAATCTAATTCGGTGCTTTGCTGGGCCATATCAGTAAGATACAATTTGGCACCATTTTTCATTTGAATCAAAAGGGCACGTTTAATGAGTTAGCAAACAGGCAGCAGATAATTAAATATGATTACATCTGCAGAGGAATGGGTGACAAGTTTGAGAGACAGAATGCAACTGAAGCCAAAAAAGCACAAGCAACATCTATTAAATCTATTAAACACACCACTAACTTTGGCCTTGTTGTGTTCATATGTATTGACAAAAAGGAGAATAGAAACTTTCTATTGCATATTGTATACTGCAATTATTTGTCCTCCAGCACAAATGCCAAAGTCTGCCTCAGTTTGCTTCTGGCTGAAAGGAAAGAAAGCATTTTTACTTTCACACCAACAACTCTAAGAGAGAGAGAGAGAGAGAGAGAGAGAGTTTGGTTAGGGAAAGTATATAAGCTTGACCGTAGACCTGGCAGTTCAGCAGCATGTTTGCAGAATGAATTAGTATTACTGCGATCTGATGGTAACCCTGGATTATCTGTTTCTTAGAAACACAGAAAAAAATGATTAGTTTTTTTCCTTACTGATGCATTTTTACAAGTAATCACAGTTTGCAGGAGTTGCTGGATGTCTACAACGCTGGCACTTGTGCAATGGTGTTGTGCACCAACGGATTAAATAATAATAATAATAATAATTTTCAAAATTCTTCTCGAGACCACTGTAAAATAAAGAAACATTTGTGTATTTTGCGTAGGCAATAGTTCCAGTTATGAGACAAAAGTCTTGATGGCTTCTTTCTACCATGCTCACCAGGGTCCCAAGATGTATGTCTATCCAAAGAAGCTTTGATATGATAAACAATATTGAAAGCTAAATTTTATTAATTTAACTATTGATTAGTCCACATATAAAACAAGTATTGGCTAGAATGCATGCTATGGAAAAAAACCTCCAATAATGTGTTTAAAGGCCTTCAGTATTGTAAACTTATCGAATGAAAACAACTGCAGAGATGTAATTGGAATGTAGCTGCCAAAGCGTCAAGTAGAAGTTTGAATGACTGAGTGTGATTTCATCTTAAGAAGGTTAAAAAACAATAGTCACACATAGCCTGGTCATACCAGAGGTTATAACAATGAAAATAGGTAGTTCATTTACTGCGTTGCACTGATTTGCTCACACAGGGCAAAGGAAACCTGTGTGAATCTATAACGATGAATTAAACATCAGTAAACTTTGACACACAATCTTGCTAGTTTTGACTGATACCAAAGGTCTTGACTTTACTGATATTTGAGGGAACAGAGAGATAGAGAGTCCAAAAATGAGGGAAGCTACTATCACTCATTAGGAGTGTTTTAACAATCATTTCTTTTTTAACTGTCCTCTGTTGTAACAACTGCTACATACAAGAAAAATAGTCTAATGAGAGTAATTAAACAGCAGCCTATGGTATATAGGCCTACATCTTTCAAATAGACTGTCAATTTATCCTCCATTCATCCAGCAGGCTGTTGTGAGTGACTAACATGTTCCCAGCTGGCTAGCATGTTAGTGATCAGGTTACCAGTTAGACTGTTTCACTTGGACTCTGCTGTTCCATTTTCTAGTGCGATCACAGCTCAACTCATTCCGCTTATTAGAAACAGCCAGGACTACTAATGTATTAACAGACAGCAAGATACACCAATATGCTTACATGTAAACCTTAAACAGTGGCTGGAAGCTAAATAAATGTTGTCTGATACTAGAAAAACAAACTTTTACAGTTATGAATGGATAGGAATGCAGTGTTGTGACTGTATTTTGTCTCAGGATATATTTCAATAGTTTGTTCAATTATTTTTGAGAGTCCATTAAACCAGCTGCAAGCCCTTGCTGCATGAACAATGACATGCACATCTCTGGAAGGAAAGCATGACTGCAGTGAGAGGCCTCTGGGCAGTGAGAGCAGCAAACATGTGATGTTGCACGGTGGCAGTCAGTGATTAACTGATTACAACTGCACCAGATAATCTGACTGATGCCATGCTAGGCCACTAGCCCCTTTGGCATTAACTAACCTCCAGAGTGGTGGCAGAGGCATGGATCGATTAACCCTTGCACAAACAATAACACTGATTACAAGAAAAGACCAAAAAAGAAAGAATGTCTGACATTTTATACGTATTTAGTCACAGCACTGACTCAATCCAGTTCTACCAATCTCAGCATCATGCTCTGTATGTGTGTGCGTGTGTATAGGGTAGTGCATGCTTGCTGTGTGTAGGGGGAGATGTATGCTGTTTTCCCTTAGGCACTAGAGGGGTGAACCATCAATCTATCAATTACAGCTTGGTGCAGCCCCTTTTCTCCCCCCTGGGGGCACGGCGAGGCACACTTTAGTGAGATCAACACCCATTTCCCATAGATCTGAGGTGGAGATGCCATGCAGGGCATGTTGCCTTAAATTGTCTTTGAATGAGCAGCGGTTGGAGCCTTCTGCTGCAGCTACAGCACATCAATATGTAAAGCACAAGCAGCTGCTTAACACCAATTACAAAGATATTAGCCCTATAGCTATGACATAAAGCACACCTTGTTCATTCTCTCCTCCTTCTGAAATACCCATATGTCTTTTGTGGTGGAAGATCTTGTTTTAATAAGCTGATACAATGCAAGGTTCAGTGGCTCCTTACATCATCTTCTTGGATGTCAGGTAGAGCCTCACTAATATCCCAAAATGATGTGAGGGGCCATCATCAGAAAGCCTCAGAGTAGTAATTCTCAGTTTTAAGGTTCCTCATGTTTTTCATTTTAGGAACACTACACCCAGCTGCCAGGTGGTGGCGTCCTCTATACTCAAGACCGGTCAGGCATGGGGCTCCATGTGACTGATACTGAAAGATGTGCTGGCTGCCTCCCAGTCATTCTCCAGCTGTCTCTCATCCCCCATCATCCACTAACACACATGGCCAAAGGAAGACACACTGTCCCTTCAACCACGGCTGCCTCTCAGCAGAGAGGAGCAGAGAGGCAGAGTCTTCGTCCTGTGAGGGAGCGTGGGTAAAATCCAGCCATTAAGTTGAGTGGCTGCAAGCGTAGATGGTGAGTAAGCAAGAGAGAGAGGACAAGTGGCATTCTTCCAGGTCCAGAAAGTTACATAACATGCAGAGAAATAGATTTGCTATTGTACAACATCAGGGTAAATCCCTACCCATGGTAATCCCTTTCATTTTTATAAAGCAGAAAGGACTCTGGGTTTATGTTTGCAAAGAAATTACTTCTTTCATCATCCAGTGTGAGGTTGTGCCTCGTACAAGAGAGCCACAAAGGTGGCCACAAAGTGGTAATTAGAACTGCTGAGCAAATGCCAAATGTTTCTGTTTCTTTATGCACAGTGCAATATAAAGGACTGTATATAATCCAGGGGGCTTAAATGGAAGAGACTTTGCATTAGCAGCAGCCTGTAAGGACGACAGGCAGAAAGGACAGAGTACAGAAGGTCTGAGGCTTTGTAAACTACAACTGTTCCAGCACCCAGAAGACAAAAATTATGCTCAAAGGCAGAGGTGGATGAAATCGTTTGGCCTTGCTGAAAAGGTCATTTTGGCAGTCGTTGGGTCTAATGTCAGATTTCATATTCAGGATCTTGTTCTTGGAAGGAGAAAGAGAACTGGTTGCTTTACTTTAATTCACAATGTGCCATGATGTGTTAAATTGCTCCCATGTCAGAAAATAAAGGCCCTTCACACTGCAACACACGCCCTTGTCTTTAGGGGAGGCTGGTACTGAGCCCAGGCGCTTTCCGTCAACAGGAGAGGCGTGTGTGTGTATGTGTGTGTCTTTGTGTGTACAGCTGTGTGTGTGTGTGTGTTTGTGTGAGGGGGGTGGGGTTGAGGTTGGGAGTCAAGCTGTTTCAGGAACTATTGCACCCGTCCCTCCCTCTGATAAACAATCCATCACTAATTACTTTTGACACAAAGAAGACAAAAGCAACAACATGGATATGATTAAACTCCATGAGACAAAAAATACAAATGAAGCTGAGAGAGACTTGTGTTCATCTGACTTCAGTACAGTGTCTGCATACTGCTGCAGCCAGCCAAGCATTACTTGTAAGTGTTTTAATAGCTAGAAGCTGACCTTTGTCACACAGGGCAGACAGCAGAGCAGCATCAGTAATACCATTAACCCTAGATTAACTGATGAACTTATCCACATTGATTTACCTTCATGCCTGCTGTTTCCTTTGGCTGCTCTAAGGGCACCAATCAAGCTTTTATTTGAACATGCACTGATTCTCCACAACACCTGCTGCCACATTAGGCATCTGCTTTCTGATGTGGACTTTCTTTTGTCTGGGCAAAACAAAACAGGAAGTGCAGAGTTTTTTCTCTTAACTACACCAAATATGCACATGACTAATTTGTAGTAATATGTATTTGTACTCTCATAGGCACATTATTATGAAACAGAGTGCAAAATCTAGATTTACTTCCTTTAAGGATGCAAATTAATTAAATTTTTTTAAAAGCATGTATCACTTTACAGCTAAAAGACACTTTTCAATACATATTATCTCTTCTTATGAATTTTTCTTTAGGCAGTGTGTATGTTTGATTTCATCCAACACTGAACTGATACAGTAACCATGGCAACCAGTGGTGTAACACAGTTTTTATTCGCCAATGATAGAAGATCTTACTCGTTGTCATTTAAAATGATTGTTGCTGAGAAATTAGTCAATTAATCAGCTGGCAACAGTTTTACAAGTTGATCAGGGAAAGAAAAAAGGAAAAATCCTTAATGTTTGCTTCGTTTAGCTCCTTAAATGTGCTTATTTCATTACCATTATTATTATTATTATTATTATTATTATTATTATTATTGAATAATGTTCGTAAAACAGAAAACAAACTGATGTTACTGCTGCTGTGGGAAAAGGTTGTAGTTTATCTCGCAGCGTCTAATAATCACAGCTCCGCTCTGCCTCAGGCTGAGAGCAATGATTAATGTACAGGAAAATCTCAATCTTTAACTCAGACAGTATACTTGGAAAAGGCAGTTTCCACATATTAACAACACCTGGGAGCGTTTCCAATTGATTTTGTAGGAATCTTGATGAGAAAGCAAAAACCATGTTAATATCAAGAAACTTAAAGGCTAAATGTATCGATAGGTGCTTTGTCCTGCGAATAACAGCTGAAAATAGAAAACCACAAAGGCTAGCTGTAGATTCCACACAGCTCAGTTCTTTCAAGATATCTGGGGCCATGATTACATTGAAGACAGCCTGCAACTTTCTCAATCAAATGTTGTGTAGGTAATGTGTAGTCTTGGTACAGACTGAACTGCTCTGTTTGTCTCTGTGATCAGATTGAGTATCTTGAAACAAATATTATTCCCTTGTCTGCTGCCACAACCACAACCACAAACACACACACACACACACACACACACACGCACACACACACACAAACACACTTTAATATCACTTGAAAACACCATTAAGGCAATCAATAGCTGGTAGCTGTGCTTTTGGGTTTTCTTTTGTGACAAACAGGCCCTCCAGACTAAGCAAAGAAAACAAAAGAGTATAATTTTCAAGGAGCACTTACATACTTTCAGAATCCATTAAATATTGGATCCCCTCCTGTAATAATCACTGATAATTAGTCATAAACAGTGACTACTAAGGCCATAGTTTAATTTACTTAAACAGTTACTTGTGGAACATGATACTGTTCATTAAAAGGAAAACATCCTTATGGTTTTTTTAAGATATTACACTATAAGATAAAGCAAACATTGTTTTGGCCATTGATTTTCTGCTTAGCATGCCCAAATCCTATAGTCATACTTTTTCTTTTTTTGAGTGCATTCAATAAATGACAATATCAGTTTGACCAAAAAAAAATCTCTTTTGTGATAAATTTTTCCTTAATTCTGCTCTTTTTAGTACACTTTAAATCAACTGAACTGGTGTTAAATTCCTGTCTTTTGAGATTAGTTTTCATCTTTTTTTTTACAAAGAGATTTTTCATTTGAACCTTCACAGCTCCACAATTGCTTTGATAGGAACAGTCATTTCTCTATAACAAGCATTTCCATGAACTTTTTTGTCATCTCCTCTATTCACACCGATTACAGGCTTGACTAGGTGCCTTATCACTCAGCGATAAACCTGTCCATGTGTGTGTTTCAACCCTAACCCAGTGGTAAGAGCCAGACCAACAGGGATGAGGTTGAGAGGTTTGTCAGCTTGTGCACTGTTAATTAGCTTAATCTTAGACAAACAAGCTAGCTACAAGAAAAACAAGCTCGCTATTCACCTTCAAAGAGGAAAGGGGAAACATTATTAATTCTTTCAAAAAAAAACAATCAACAGGCTAAATGTGTTTCCTTGATTGAACTCATGAGAGGATGTTAATACTGAGGTCAGAGTTCAGGCTGTTCATCTTCAGGTAGCTCAGTCTTATGAGGTCAGTTCAGAGCCTTAAAATGTAAAATACTTCAAATTATTGTTGTGGGCACTGCTTTGTATAAAACTATAGTGTGTTGGATTAACAATATTACTACCAAAAATAGGAACCAAGTGTTATCATTATGAATGCTACGATGATCCGCGGAATAAGTTTGACATTCAATGCTTGCTTGTTTTCTGGGAAATTCTCCTTTACACAAACCTTTAAAGTTTTGTTACAGATGTTGGACTTTTGTTGTTACATTTGCTCTTTTTTGACATTCTGGTAGCAAGCTTCCAAAAACTGTGTTGGGTGCCCAGCACGTTTACTGAAAATGTCTTGCAAACAATTGGATGAATGGCTTGACTTCAGGAAAACCCTGATAAGATATGCTTTTTCTTTATTAATCTATCTAATTTACTTGCATAGTTTTTTGATGAACTGGCTGGATGGGCTCTTAAGCCACACATATGCCCAGTTGGAATATTTGTTCTTTTATGTACTAATGTTAATGTTGTGGCTGTATATTTTCATTTGCTGCCTGCTGTGATCCGACTCTTTTGTCATTTGTCACTGCGACCAAATTAGTTTCCCCTACGGCCATCAATTAAATGATCCAATTTGATCTAATCAACTAAAATCAGATAATTAGGATAATAATGTTGTAATGTCATGCTTTAATGCCGCTGTTCAAAAAAACAGTTTAAATAAGTTGTTTGTCTGCAAATTAAACACAAAAAAATAAAATCCAATCCATAGTACTCTACCTCAGTGGCACAAAAGCTGTTTTCTTGGCAATAGTGTTGTTTGTTTACAATAATTACAATAATGAGTCCAAATTAACATGGTAATGATTTGTTGATGCTGAAATTCATCATGCCGCACCTTAATGAATGTCTTAAATTGAAGCAGCCACAGCTGATGTTGTCAGTTACACACAGGTGCCACAGTGGAAACAAGTTGGTGACTGTCTAGCTTTATTATTTATCATTTTAAAGTGGGTATAGCTTTTGCATCACACTTGACGTTTAAGTGTCATTCCAGGTAGAGCAACTGACTGCTTCAAACAAGCCTCTTCACATTCATTAATTTCCAAACTTTCTCCTCCAAAAAGTTCAGGATCACTTGATCTCCAACCAACAACTCTCTTGTAAAGACAAAGTTTCTAATCAGTGCAACAATATTGTTCTGAAGTTCAATCTAGGTAAAGCAGAGTGAAGAAAAGAGACATTAGAAGAGACTTGCTTCTCTATATCAAGCTGACTGTTGCCTTATTGAGTGCTTATTGATGTTATAAATTATACAGGAGGACAGGAGTTCTGTTGTTGATGCTAACCACATTCAGCAAGAGCAAATGCCACCATGCAATTTGGACAATCTCTGGCTGTCCCCCAGCAACACAGAAAATAACACACCATGCCTGCAGAAAAATCCAATATGTTGTTCTGTTCCGAAAGCTGTGCTGAAACTGAGTAAGTAAATACTCTGGGATTACATTCCCCCCTCTACCCTCCCAGATGGCCCCTAATCTCAAATTACAAACTGCTTCCAGACAGCTTGAGAAATAAAATGTCTCGGACATTGAAGTAAGGCTGAGGGTAGCTCCATTTACCCATCATTAAGCATAACATTGCCATAAGATAGTGAAAAAATGAAAAAATAAAATAGACCTCATCAGTAAAAGACTGTTCAGGACAGTTGTGGAAAAAAAAACTTTTCCAATTACAAAAAGAGTAAAAAGGAGCAAAGAGAAGAAAAGAGAAAATTGCTTTTCAATTGAATCCATGGGAAAAAAGAAAAAAACAGAAAAGGAAACAGAGCAAAAGTTCACAAGAAGGTGAACAGTCCCATCACATAATCCCTTGAGGTAGTTAGTGCCTTCATTGTCACGCTTTGGAGGTCGTAACTCTACAGAAGTCGTGCAATCTGCAGCGCTGCAGTGGAAAAACTACCCATTTTTGAATTTTCCACTCTTTTAATGTGATCAAAAGTGACTTTTGTAGGTAGCAACTAATTCAGTGTGGGTGGTGAACATATTGTGTCAGTGACACCAACTGAGCATTTGTTGAAAGTCCAGCAAGCAACACATTGTGGCGTTTGATTTCATGGTGCTCTTTTGATGAGGAGCTGTTTCTATGTCATCTGGTTGGGGCTAATGAAGAGGAAGTAGGGGGATCAATGTCGCTGCTGCTGCTGCTGGCCAGCAGTGCAGCTCACTTTGCAAACACTCTCACATTTCTCAGCAGTGCCAAGCTTCAGCCCAAAGAGTCTATTTCAACGCAGAGAACTCCCAAGAGGAGTGCAGAAAAACTATCCGGCGGAGCCAAATTCACGATCGATTGGCTTCTGCACATCACAGAGCGAGAGGGAAGGGGGGGGCAGAGGACTCAGGAGCTGCTTGGTGGGCTTAACTGAAAAAATATGATCACAATGATGAAGTGAAAAGGACTGATTCCATTCAGCACATATCTGCACAGACAGGAGGGTCACTTAAGGGGAAAAAACACACTCAGACCTTATCTCTCCACTCACTCACATCTCCTCTGAGTGCGCTTGTGAAATTTAAGTGATGGCTATTATCAAATGAGCCATTCATTAGAGCGTATAAATCTCTGAACCATGGAACAATACTTCAATCAAGATGTGTGGTGATAGTAAACTGTACAGGAAATTGGACTCAGCTGGGGTGAATTTGTAAAATGACAAAAGGGCAGGACTTATAAGTGAGTCCAAACCTATGACGCTGTTCACAAGGGCGTTCATTTAACTGGTAAAATCACATGTTAAGACTGCATGAAAACATTGCAGCTGAGTTCACCAAAAAGGTTTAAACAAGGTGACTGACTTCACAAACTTCATCGACTAATGAGATATATGCAGCTGTTGTTCACAGGAGCTTCTAAAATGTGCTACTGGAAGAAAAAAAAAATGCCTTAAAGGTTATGAGAACAGCATCTGCCACACAGCAGCATATGCACAGCAAGCAATGAGGACTCAGACTGACATTGCACGCCTGTTTTTTAGTCCAGACTCTGCTTAAAGGTTGCAAGATCAACCCACAAGAATGCATTAGGAATGGTTTCAACTCAGCCTCGTCCGCAGATTTGATAAGTAGCAAATGTCCCATGTGAATGTCACCTAAAGTTGAGCTGAGGATGTTTTTAGAGTAAGCTACAGAAAAAATTCTGTGTCGGTAAAAGGTTGCATGGTCACAGAAAACTTACTGTAGTGGGTTACACACTGTTATATGCTAACTGGTTTTACTGTTTTTATCAGTGGAATATGTTTCATATGTTTTATTGGTGATTGTTTTGATGGAGTCTTTTGTAGAAATAGGTTTCGTGTTCAGGATGAGACAACAGGATCTATCTGTCATTACACTGTGTTTGTGACTTCTACTCATTTCAGCAGCTAATAACTTTACTTTTAGGAAGGAAAAAGAAGACAGACTTCAGCTGGAGAGGATGCATGAAAACACAGGATGCCACACTACACGACACTATTGGAGACAAAAGAGACTTACACTTGCCACCACAACATCATGCAGCGATGCTTAGTGAAGGAACAGTGTGATGTTAGCAAACTATATTTACCTACAGTCCTGTGCCTGAAACTTGCTTCAGTACAAATCTGCTTTTTTCAGGAGGCACAGCAAGTACTTTATCATGTAACTTGTGTCTTTGTTAAGACTTTTGGTATTAAAAGTGTGGCAGATTTGGTTGAGAACGGTCTGGGGATTGTTGGTAGTAGCTGCCTCTTGTTCTGGGTTTTGCTCAGTTGTCATCACATCACAGTGAAAAGACAGTTCAGCTATCTAATCTTCTTTGAAGATATATTACATTAATTACATCTAACAATTGTTCTTCTGCCGTATATCCTGTAAATTCCCTAACACTGGACAGCACTTTCTGCTGAAGCACTCTTTAAATACAGTCTTTACTTTGTATCTGTTTTCATCTTTCATTTGCCTCAGAAGTCACAACTGTACAAAAGTGATGCAAACTGCAGCCCTGTAAGGATAAAACCAGCCTTTCTTGTATCTATTTTTAACATTTACATAACTGAACTCAACATTTTTTTTGTAAATGTGTAAAAATAAAAGCCAACCAAAAGAACAAGTCCACTCAGTCCACTTATACATTACAAAAAAATGCTTAAAAAGGAAAATAATGGTAAAAAATAGCCCTCCAATTTGTAAGCTTGTTTCAAAAAGAGGCCTACTTCTCTCTCCTTTTGAGGAAAAATACAGAATATAACCCTTTCTAAAAAAAAAGACAGGACAACAACATCAACTTGACAGAAAAATTATAAATGAGCAATCAAGAGTCACATTCTTTTACACAGAGATAAACACTACATATTCAATCAGCTGCACATACTAAAGTGCAATGAAAAAACTGCCTGAGTGGTGAAAACTGAGTGCAAAGTCTTGGGGAGTTTGGATGTGAAACAAATGGGAAGACAGCCTTTTCATCCTCTGTACAACTTCATTTTTTAAAGCCCCAGAAGTAGGCACAGAAGGAAGCTGAAGGAACCATTATGTAAATAATCTGGGCATTTATCTGTGTGAATCCAGCTCTAAACCGGCAGAGCAGCAATATGTCCTCAAGAAAATCCCAGTGTGGTACCTGACGGTGACGATTAAACCTCATATACCCATGCACCGCAGGATGCATCATGGGGCTGTCGGCGAGCTCACACATACTCATGCGTCCTCTCACAGCCGATGGAAAGTTAATTAACTGGCTTTTGGAGGCGGCAGGCTTGTGATAGCCCGGCCACTGGCGCAGCCCTATTACCCAGCCTTTTACAGTGATGAATTAACGCTCCTTCCCTGCTGCCTGCCTCCCGTCATTGGTGGCTTTAGCCCAAGGGAGAGAGCGCTGTAGTCTGCTCAGTCTCTGTATATCGACGAGAACTCCCATACATACAGGAGACTACAGTTTCAGGAGATGGAAAGAAAATAAACAGGGGCCACAAATTAAGATAATACAAATAAGCCCAGTGGCGTAAATCAAGGGTGCTCATTAGTTCCTCTTACTTTAAAATGAGAGCAAATAAATGCAGGGCAGTATTAGTGAACTGGCCTGTTGTTGTGCTGGTACAGTAACCCTTCGTGATGTGGAGGTCGAAACCTACAGTAAAGATACTGTCTCAGTCCAATGGATGTTCTTGATCAAGACTCAGATGAGCAAACTCAACTGAGTTTACCATACAGCCTTTGGCAGGAACACACCTGAATGTTCTATTAAGCATCTAACACTTATTACTTCCCCCTGGCTCAGAGAGAAGAATCCTTTCATTAGGAGAAAAACCATTTAAATGGAAAAACATGGAACTTGCTTTGGGTTGAACAAAATCTCCTTTTCATGCCTCTGGAGAAAGCCAGTTTAGAGAATGAGGTGCTCGTGTGAGGCAAAGCTGTGCTTTTGGACCACCAGAGTCTTACTAAGCTGCAGTATTTGAGATGACTCTGTGCCAAAAATAACCAAACAACAAATGACTGCAAGGAGCATTTTTAGAATTTAACTAGTTACAAAACCGAAGGATCACAAAGGACAGATTTAAAAAGGATGAAAAATCAAATTTGGAACAGCAGACACTGAGATATCCTGACTTTGACTCTGAAAATAGTTCCTGTTTATGAAAAACCTAAGTTTGCGTAGAATTCCCCATGACTGATAACTTATTTTCACACTGTGTGCACACCTCTTTTCATTCTGATTGAAATTATGCCATTAGAAGATTATGGGTCTAACATTACCAGATGGGATCTGATGTGGTCTGATGATGAATACACCATGTGTTTATCTTTCTTAACAGACACTACTCAGCACCAATCCATACAGAAACATGTCTTTGGCTTGAGTTTAATCAGCTCCATAAAGATGGATATCTATTATCTGTTTAGTGCAGTTGTTTCTGTTATTGTATAGCAGGTTTGTATATGTATGTGAGTGTTACAAGTTTTGTATCAAAAACAGTTCTCTGCAGAGGTCCACTTCAACTTGAGTGCTGCGATTTTTTGTACGACCCTTCAGTGACCCTGAGTGGCCATAAACTTACATTGAGACAGAAAGAATGCACAGAAGGAATTAAGTCACATCATCTAAATGGTACAATTTTCTTTTAAAAGGTTAATGTTAAAGGTTTAACTACCCCTCTGAACCCAGTTTGGGTTTATTTGTTTGAACTGAGTGGTTTGTGTAGAGCATTTTATTCTGTCTGTGCTTTTAAACTGATTATTAAGAGAATATTGGAGTCCATGTAAACAAAGAAATTATTACAACTCTAAACCCTTTAGAACTGTAGAGAGTAATAAGAAAATGACAGTGGGAAACAAAGCACATGATGTAATTTAACAGTGCTAATATGTGTTCATTTGAGGCCACCCACTCAGGTGAAAGAATGTGTTTCTGCCAACGCCTGCTTTGGTTGAATAACGCCGTGACACAGCATTCATAGGAATCTATAAATATTCCCCCAGCTCCAATGACAGCTGTTTTGGTTATTTATAAATCCCATTCAACTGAATGTGCCGAGTGCTGCGTCACAATCCCAAACAATCACACAGATGCAAGAAACGATCTGCAGATTTTTTTTTCCTGCTCCAGCACCACGGAGAAAATTGCACATGATTTTAATTATAAACAAAACAATAGCTGCCTCCAAGACGGAAAGGAGACAGTGGCTTCATAATCGGGAGCTGTGGGTGCACAGACAAGTGAAATCCAAGTCACATTCTGTTGCTTTGAATTACTAAAATGCAATCTCAGAGAAGGCCAGTAATGACAAGATTTTTAAAAACAGGAATGACAACTGTTGGGGCACCAGAGATGGAGAAAGTACAGAATGGAAACATAAGCCACTGACAAGTTTAATGATGTAGGGATACGATTTGGGAGGGGGCGGATATATCAGTGAGCCAGTCGACATCAAAGTGTGCCTAGATGAAATGAAGGCACAGTCGACTGAGTGGTGTGAGGCTAACTTTGCCCCAACACAGCCTGCATGCTGATCACACGCACACACACACACACTGCCACTCCCATCCCACTTCAGAGGCAAAGCAACGCAGCCATTTGTCAAGGATACCATGGGTTGAGTAAACCAACTACTCATTATGCATCTCAGCACAAAATAATACCAACGTAAGCCACGGCAAATTAATATTTTGTTGCATCAGACAGTTCATGGACTGAATTTAGCAACTTTGGACAGACACAAGGATTTTTGTCTCAAAACAGACACATAGAAAAACCCTGAAAGACAAGTTAAAAAAAATAATTTTATTTAATTGTTTATCCAAATAAAGCAAGGAAATGATTGCACACTTGTTTTTTTTTTCTTACTTTGGCTTTTAAGAGTTAACTTTGTAAGTAGTTTAAATGACCCACTCCCTATTGAACATAGCCTGAAACAGATGCAAAGTGATATAAACTTAACTTAAGAAGTAATAATCATAGGGGTCCCTCACTCTGCACTGCATTTTTTACAGTCTTATGAAATATATATGTGAGAAAATGAAAAGAAATAAGTACCTAACCTTCTTTGTAGGCTCCTTCACTTCTCAAGCCTTTTTGAGAAAGCAAAAGAACAACAGCAGACTGAACAGATCTGACTTAATTTCACCTACAAGGTCCGAAGTGTAAAAAGACCATCAGTCATATTAGTCTGGTGTTGTGACCAACTGGGGCAATTCCACAGACTTATAATTAAACATTCCCAAATTAATCCACAAGTCAGCATTAGCATATTTACTTTCACAAACCAACAACACAACTGAGACCCACAGAGCAGATGTAAGCAGAAGGGCCATGGTCAGATACACAAGGTTAACAAAGACACATGGCTGCAGAAACTGTCTGACCAAGAGCTTTGTCTGGCTTCCCTCATTTTGGGTCTCTAATTTTCTGAAATTTAAAGCATGTATGTCTGGTTTAACACTTTGGCCCAGTGCAGACTCCTACTCTAAACACATCCCAGTTGATTAGCTATCACAGTTATGGGAACAACATCTACTGATGAAGCTTTGTCTATCCACACATTCATCAGCCATAGCCATCCATCATTCCATCCATCCAGTATCAATAATCCTATACAGGCTCGTGAGGGATAGGGTGGGGTGGGGGCTGAAGTCGATTCCAACTGAAATTATCTTTAGACTGAGGGAGGAAGCTGGAGCACCTGGAGGAAACCACACAGACACGTGTGGTGTCACCAGGCTCTTTTTTTGTCTGCACAGCCTGAACAACCCCTCTATGGAGAGGTCGTCCAAAAGTGTCCATCCTTATCCCTGCTTGGATAAACCATCACATCTCATCACTCTCTATTATGGCAGGCTTTTTCTTTCCATCTATGAGTGTTGCCCTTTGGAACAGGTATAAAAACTTTGGGTTTTAGAAATGGTCAGATGATTTATTGTGCTACCCTGTTCTGTTTGAAAGTCAGGGTTTGGGTTAGCTGGATAACCCAAAGCCATATCCTGGCCTTAATATCTATAAAACCCACCAGAACCCTTGAGAATTGGGAAGCTGATACAGGAAGTAACAAATTGCCCTACAGACATATAGGCTTCTACAGTATAGCATTACCTATGTGTCAGGGAGTGGTAGTGTCTACACAGGTTACACCAAATACATAACCAACTCCTACAAATATTTGACCGCTATCCTGAAACTCTGCCTGGTAACACAACACATCAGATAAAAAACTTAAGGTACTTGAGACTTTGTTGGCATGTTTCAATAAATCAAAATGGAAGCTGATGACAGCAAATGTACTCCTGACATTAGCTATGCAGAGCTCACTGGGACGAAACAGAGTGAAACTTAACCCAGACCAGGTGTGCTCTTTGTTGAATCTGTGTTTGAAGCCAGAGCACAAGGTGAAACAAGGCAACACCGCAGATTCATATGTGTCCGCTGCTGCACACAGAGTGTACATAATACAACCCCAGAAAGGAAATTACATTATTTTCAACAACCAACTTTCTATGTTGACTGTGCAGACCTAAAAAAGAGATTAAAAAAACAAAAACAAAAAAAGAGATGAACTAGGTATTGAGGTTTATCGAAAAGCATCTACACAGATCACAAGCTGCTGTCTGATTTCAACAATCCACACCATCTAATGGAGCACAAACTGGAAGTAATGTGGACACCACAGAGACCAGACCGACAAACAGAAAGGCTGAAGACAACCACACTAACATCAAGCATGAGGATGCTTTGAAATTCTTGCAGAACCCTCACTGAGCTTTCATTACAAAGATCCAAAAGATCCAAAAATTATACCAGAACAAGCTGAAAAGCAAATCACAGTGTAAAATTGAACACTCTGTCCTCCCATATGTGGCTGGAATCTCTGAGGAATTACACAGGATTTTTTCCAAACTCAAATTTACTGTGTTTCTTAAGCCTGACAATATGCAGAGACAGAGCCTGGTTTATCTGAGGGACAACACTGACAATCATAGCTGAGGAGGTGCAAACCTACACATAGGTGAGGAAAAACAGCACATCCACAACATGTGAAAGAGCTTACTGATGGAACACTTTACACAGATAATGAAACTTAGTCCTTAAACATGTACAGCAGGCGTGAAAAATATTTATTTTTTTCATACCTTCATACCCTCCTGATATTTCACTGCTGTATATGGTATATGCCTGTAGTTTATGTACAAAAGTAAAAGCTAAGCTGCCAGTGATAGGAGATATTGTTACATGTGGTATTTCGTCTAGCCGATACTGCAATGTGTCTAGTACACTGTCTGTGGAGATTCTCATTCATCCAGGTCATGATTATCTTGAAGAGTCATTAAGACAAGGCAACTGGCCTTGTCTTAATGACTCTTCACTTCAGGCCACTTCGGAACTGAAGAAGCTTCTTGGATGAGAAGTGAAACGTCTTCCCAACTAATTTCAACAGAGTCCAGTTACCTTGTCTTAATGACTCTTCAAGATGTCTAGTACACTATTAGCCAAGTATCTGATGAAGCTAGTAAGCCGATAAATATATTTATAAAATATATTTGTGAGGTGTTAAAATACACACTTCTGACTAGTAAAGTAGCTTTAATGACCTTTTTCAATTTTAACATGTTAAAGTGGGCTGTCCCTAAATGTCCCACAAACCTACTGCAGTGTGGTTTAGGTTCAGTTCATCTATCTGACTGCTATGAAAAAATGAAATCAATGCTCTATGTGATGTCACAATTTGAATCATCATGAATCATTTAATAAAAACTGAATAAAGTGAACTTAGCTATGTAATAATGTTTAGTAAAGAACAGGTTCAATATCAATCCACTTATGAAAGAGCAGAAAAGTCCTAAAGAAGAGAGTACTCTTGTCTCCTGCTGTTATCTTCCTGCCGCTGACACCTTTAATCTTATATCTGCCAAACATAAAAGACAGATGATCTGTCTCTAAAGCTGGCTCACTGTGCAGCAGCATACTGCTTCATAGTGGGATTTTACTTTCAGCAATATGTCACTTCCTCCGTGCCTCTCAGGGGTTTAACATAATTGCATTCTTTATCCAATCTACACACCTACTTCCTATTTTAAGTTCCAAGATTGACCCAAACATCATTCAGAACACAACTCCCTGGGCAATTGTAATTGATGTGCACTTGTTCTTCATGTTCTTTGACAAATACTAGCTAATAGAGCGGGACAGCTCAAGACCTCACTGTAATCACAAGTGTTTAGCACTCATTCTTTGTACTCTCTTCATCTCCACGGCTAATTAGAATCAATAAACATGGTGAACAAACAAGACTCATTAGGGCTTTCTCTATCGTCCTCCTCCCCAGGCAAAAGCCTATATGGTGAGATTTTTGTACTCCCCCTCCCCGCCCCCTCCCCCAACAAACCTGCTTTTAGAATTGCTCTCAAGCTCAGTGCCAGTTACTAGACAGATACAGTGAGCACAGCATCAAGAATAAAAATCCTTTGAAATTGCCATGAAGCTTTTGAAGCCTATGTCCCACCGCTCAACACTCTCAGGGTTTTCATCTCTCCTCATCTCTCCTCATTTGCAGAGGAGCTCTCAGGGCCTGGCTGAGCAGCTGTAATGAACTCCAAGGAAAAGCATCCACAGAGAGTAGGACTGCATGGACAGTCAGGCAGGGCTGAATGTGCCGCAAGATGCTTTATGCAAACGTGCTGCTCAGAGTGATCTACAAAGTTATAGCAGTGCGGCAAGGCTTGTCACTCATTTTCTGAGATATGCTTCAACACTCTCACTGCTTATAATCCTCAATGATAAAGACAGAAGAGATGCATCGACACAGGAGTCTGTTCTACCAGCTCTATCCCATAAAGTGGCCCTTTCCCCTACTGCTCTTGCACCTCATGTGTGTGGTTGCGAAGGCTGCTGTTCATTTTCTATCTGAGTGACTTTGGAGACTGAGGAAGCCACCCACCAGCTTGTGCACAGTAGGTGGTGGAAATCTATGCGAGGAAAAGGAAAAACCTGACAAACATAGAAACACTCAAAAGCAGCATGGGGAATGACAGGGTCAGAAATTAGATGTTTTATTAGGCGGATAAACAGAGTGATACCGTAAAACTAGCATCAGGACAGAAACTGTGGTAATGAGATACACTTTCAGGAAATGGGCTTAGAGAGTTATGGTCTGATGAAGAAAAGGTGACTTTAATAAAAACCCTTCGATTTACCCAAAAGATGCAGACTTCCATTTGCGACAGGGGTAACTTCTTCTACATGGAGGGGCAATAAGGTTTAGTGGAATCTCTGAGACTTCTATGGGCAATGAGGCGTGTCGCCTGCAACATAAAAAGAGAGAGGCATATTGAGGCGGTTCATCATGCACAAATTTACAAGTTCAAGAACATGTTGTATATTTTTATTCAAAATCAGACAGCAGGTGATACATGGATGAAGGCATGCTTGCATAGCATCATACTGCAGGACAGAGAGAGGGGCCATCACCATGCTAACTCCCACTGAGCTAAAGGTTGCATTTGGAAGAAAGAGAGAATACTTCTGTCCATTGCCTGCAGCTTTTTAATGCCTTCAAATCAGGGCTGGAAACTCTCATATATGCATTATCACAACGGGCTGAATCAGCACACAGAGCTCAGGGCCAGGTAAGAGAACGAGGAGGAAGAAAGAGAGGCAGGATATTAGACATGATCAGAATGTACCAGGCTGAGTGTAACGCGAGATGACAACAGAGGCTGGAAGAGAAAAGAACAGGAAGGAAGCAAAAGACAAGAGGAAGCAGATTAGAATTACTTTGTTATCTAACTTGATAGCATAATGACCTTCCTGGTTCAAATCTTTGCAGTTCTAGTACAGGAACTGCCAACAATACATGTTGTAATATTTCAACAGATAATAACAGCACTACACGAAACACAGAAGCAAATAGATAAAGCTGTTTAAAGTGTAAATAGTTTAGTACATTTTATAGGTAAAGTGTACAGCTGAGACAAAAGTGATGACCTCTGACTTTTAGCTGTAGACCTGAGTAAACTCTGTGAAACACAACAAACAGTTGTTTTGGAATCATTTGATATGTATGTATGTTCTCTCCAATTGTGAGGTGAGGAGACTAATATCATTCTCATGTATGTGCGTAAAGCACATGGCATCAGGACATGGTCAGTCTCACTCACAACAAAAACTGGAAGCACGCACAGGAAACACCTTGCCCATGTAAAAAGGTAAAAAAAAAAAAAAACAACACCTCTAACACTAATTGTTTATTATTCATTATTTACACTAAGTTTATTTGTTAAAGTAATATGCAATCAGGTTTGTATCAACAATTTATGTTTATATGCAGACATAATTTCTTAGCCAACAAGTTCTGTAAAAACACCAAATGCATATCAGATTCAGCACTCCCCAAAAATATGGCAGTAGATTCCACAGAGTTCATCTGGTCAGCTAATGTGCCAACTTACCAAGACTGAAGCTGCTATGATGATTCCTGATTTTTTTAATGTTGAATATATAATATTCTATAGTTTGATTATAGTTTTGTAATTCAGGTTCCCTGGGATGATGGAGAATTACTTAAATAAAAAAAATCTTTATTTAACAACAATAATGATTTACAGCTTTTTCAAGCTCTAATAATTGATATTGATCTGGCCCTCAAATCAGCAAAATCAGCAGGACAATTTTGGTCGGTACTTTTTTTTGTTTGTTTTTTGTGTTCTTCTTTTGTTTTTGTACTGATTACAACCTTGGTGGATTAGGTGTTGATGAGCTTAGTTAACTGAAACTCTTGATTAAGGCTAGAGAAAGACAGTGGTCATGGTCATAAAAAATAAATGTTTACTGTTACTGTTAAACAGGATTTGAACAATCGTGATCTTTAATTTTTTACAGACTACATGGGTGTCAGGCTGAACAGAAGACTAATAAGAGATAAACCATCTATTGATCTCCTCTTGGTGCCAGATTGCCTCAGCTGATTGAGTGATGGAAGAAAAAGCCACTGGTCATTAAAGTGTCCTCCAATGAGAACTGAGTCTGACTAATACAGTAGAAAATATCCTGTCTCTGCCAGACTTTGACCTGCAACCTCATGCTGACTCGCAGGATCACATTTAAAAAAAGTGGCAGCAAACAAAAGTCAAACAGTTGCATTCTCTCTTATCGGCTCGGTCCAAAAATACACTCAAAAACACCACAAAGGCTACAGTGGATAGCCAACTGGCTATACAATATGACAAATTGACTGCTTCTAAATGAGAAGATGTCATTATGGGTGAAAATAACACTTACGTTGTCAACTCTTGGTATTTTGGTTTTGGCAGATAAATACAAAAGGCAGAGGAGAAAAAAAGAGGAACCCTTCTTGAATCAAGAGTTGTATGAAAGCTCAGATGTTAACAACTTCTCTCTGCTCTTCCCTGTTCAGTTGAACACGTTAAAGGAACTTTTTAGTTTAGTGATCCAGAGGTGACATATTAACTACCCAGATTGTGCTTCCTTATGTTAACAACCAATCAGAGTGTTCTTTTACTGACCAACAGCCTCTGCTATAAAACCAGTGATACAGGACACACCATGAAAACAAAGATTAAAGACACTCATCAAAGGCCTGACAAAGACTGACGGCTTACAGTCACCTTGGTATGTCAGGGCCCTTACAGCTCTGAGGCCAGTCTTTCTGTATGTTCACGTCATATAATAACCTCCAACAAACCTATTGCCATGAAGATTTACCTGGAAATGTGCTTTCATGCTTTACCTTTTAGTTTCCTCTTTGAAATTAAAATGTTCTGTTTCCTCTCTTGGGAAAAAGAAAGTCCTTGCAAAGTCGTTCTCTTCAAATTGATTTTTTTTTAACGACATGTTTTTTTTTCTAATAGCAGGCACAACAGTGCCTGTGTTTGATATACACACTCTGACACATAAGCATCAAAACATGCACAAAGAGAGACAAAAAATGTTCTTCTAACTTCAGAAGAACTCTGCATGCAGCAGTGGGACTGTAAAACTGAAACTGAGAGGCCCACATCTGTCTTGGACTGTACTGCTTAACACCGGGGAATCACTGAGCATTTAAGTCAGCCTTGATGAACTCATAAACCTTTAAGGTGGACAGTCGAGGGAGCATTAACTTCAAGAAGGTTGATAAAGGCTTGTATAAAAACGAACATTAAAGAGATCTCTGTGATTAGCCTGAGAAAAGAACACGACAGGACAGTATGTGGAGAATAACAACTATGGCTCAGCCTTGAAGGTATGCTGACACTGGAGAGGAAAACTGTGGATTTAGAGTAATCAGACACTCCTGCCAACAAGCACTGGCACTCTGGCCAACCCCTCCAAGAAGCTTCAGCTTTTTTAACTTTGTGTGATTTATGAGGACAATACGGGACAGAACTGCTTTTTTACTAATACACCACAGTTTTGATTGAAAGTATATTTTGTTTAATTTTTCATATCTATCTATCTATCTATCTATCTATGATAAGCAATGTTATTGTCATTTTAAGATTTTATGCCATGATATTATGGCATAAAAAAGCAAGTACATTCTTTTTGAGTGCAGTGAAATTTTAATTCTTGAGGACATTCAGACATTGGAACTGGAATGTGAAAAAAGAAATCTCCTAAATAATAAAAACAAACAAAAAACATAACCCAAAAAATGAATGAAATGGACTCTCAGACACTAATATACTTCCAATCCAGCTTCTGACACTGTTTTATTATATCCACTTGTTTAATTTTTTTGGGTTCTCCTCCCTCTGGCTTCAAGCCATAATGTTCTGACACTTCATTGCACAGAGAGCAGATTTTTCTTTACATGATGTTTAGGCCTGAAAAAATGCCAAAATACCACACAAAGGCCTTAAAACAGCAGCAAAAACCTTGCTTGTTTGCTAAAATGGTCGAGGTCATGCATGGTCTCAAGCTGATGGTGTAATGGTCTAAAAACAGAATTTGGATCAGCTTATTGTTGGGTTTGGTCTCAGAGTGACTGCTGTCCATGTCTGTTTAAAAATGGTTGCTGCTGCAGTGGGTTTATAATTGCAAAGATGTTTTAAGTGCATTTCAGGGTATAAAATAACAATTAGTTTTAAAAGTAAACTCTTGATTAGGTCTGTATCTCTGAGTTGAAGGCTAGAAAAAGCTGTCCTTTATTTCTGGGTTATCACAAATTCTCAAGACAAATCAAAAATTACGTCTACCTTTACTTTTAACAATCATTCATGTGAAAAGTAATCTGGCTGTTGCAGAGTGACATGGAAAAAAGCATCATGAGTCTATGAATCTCCTTAAATGAACTCAACCAGAACAGCCAGACTTATGTTACCTGCTCGTCATAACTGTATCATATTCAAATTATGGCCACTTTTACTGCAGTAACCAGGGAGCATTGAGAGACACAAGTCACAAATGCTAGAACAGACCAGGACAGAGAGCACACTGCATGTGCTCTTTTTTTATTTGAAGAACAGGAGAAGGCTCTGCATTTCAGAATATATATGTTAGAATTTGATAGCAGCATAATAGTGTCAGAGTTCAAGCTATATATAGGTGGTGCTTCACATCACAATGCTTGTCAGTGAATGAAAAGTATTTTTTAAATGATATGATAGGTCATCTCAGCTGAGCAAACAAATCTAACAACCATGTTGCCCTCCAACATGTACTGTAAATCATGACCCTTTGAACTCATTGCATTATGATGCAGCTTGTGATGAGAGACTGTGTGTAAAATGTAAATCTAACAGCAGCGTACCATATGGATAAATATGCCCCAAGGACAAATGGGTTGTACTCTTTTGCGACCCAGAGGTGCCAGTAATAATCTCCCATCCATGGAGGTTAAGTGCTGGATGGAGATTTCCCACTGCCTGCCATATAAGCTTCCTGTTATCACTGTAGTGCAGGTCCTCTGCTTACATAATGCCCATCTCTAAACACTCTGGCTCCTAAAACTTGTCAGAAGGCTGGCAAAGTGGTTTCAAGGACTAATTGAGCTTAATAATGATGCTTATGCTGGAAAACACACACAGAGTCATAGTAAGTACAGTGTCTGCAGTGGTTTTGGAATGCCCACTGCCTCAGTTATTATATGTACTCCAAATCACAATGAGCTCCCGTTTCGTGTTGTCGAGTAAAGCAGAAGTGCTGTTACTGCAGTGCAAACCACTTGACGTGATCATGTCTGTTTGGGCCAAATGGATCACTGCAGGCAGTAATTAGAACAGATTTTATTCTTGATTTCCCTTACCATGTAATTAACATTTGTAAATGCAAAGAATCTATATAAAGTAATGAAATAGACAGCTTTGCCAGCCTCAAGTGGCCTTTCATATAACTGCAATTTTTGGCACATCGTCTTTTTTTTAAGACCTCATGGTAACAGCTTGTATACGCATTTGCTGTAAACACTCAACAACTGCAGATCTAGCATGTAAACTCCAGTTGCAGTCAAGAAAACTCTGAAAAAATTATCTATTGTAAACAAATAAGTAAGCATACATACTCTTGGTTCATATACACAATATTATTTATTCAACACTAAACACTTTGGGATACCATCAAAATCTATGAAGATCTTTAAAGCACAAAAAAAATAAAATTCTGGCATTTTGTTCCCAAAAATTTGCTCTGCACTACTCTTGCCAGAGTTCTCGTGTCAATCAAACAAGTCGTGTTTGAATTTTCTGTTAGTCTGAGTGTGTAAGTCACACTCTTTTCATTGTTGTTGCTAAATCCTAAATTACCAACATAAAACAGCTCAATTGTTTTTAGTTCTGAATTAATATTTTGCATTGTGCAACCCTGTTCTAAAAAAATTGAGGGTGCTTTGCAAAATATTAATAAAAAAAGAAGCACTCATTAGCAAACTGTTAACTGACAACAGTTTTACAAAGTGTTCCCAAGCCCATGAAGTAATATCCTTTATACAGTCATCTGTTTCACAAAATAGCAAACCTGACCAGATCCTTGCTTGTGAATCAGTGAGCCTTTTGAAGAAGCTTCCTTTAAACCAAGTCATGATACTGTCACCGGTCACTGCTAAACCTGGTTGCCTTTGCAATGTTCCATACAATGTTTTCAGATCATTCTTCAACTTTCATAGTCTTTTATTACATTTTGCCAACTTGTTTGAAACCTGTAAACATTAAATATATTGTGCTTGTACTTTTTTCATTTGAGGAAAAAAGATTAGGGAATTGGCAAATTCTAAGAAAGTAATAACTATCAGAATGTAAAATTCCTTACAATGTTTTACCCAAGTCATGTCTGTGGAACATGTGAACAAACATGATGCAGTGTCAGTACATGTTAGCTTAGTATTTGATGCTCAGCCTTATATATTGCAGCTAGAGCAGACACATGCTGGAAACGCCGTGTCCGGTCTGACACTGCAGACTCAGGAGCAGTGGACACAGGTCGTGTCAGTCAGTTAATCCATTTCAGGTTCATGTTTCATTGCAGCCACACTGACTGTGCACAAAAACAATCATCTGCATTTTGTTTCCTGAGGGAGGGGGTCAGATTTCAGGGAGTCAATACTGTACACTCCCCCTCTTAATCAGCACAGTACACCAAGGTCAGTTCATCTGGAAACACAGTCCTGGCTGCTGGACCACGGCCACTCCAGCATCATCCATCAGGGCTCAGTGCGAACTAGGAGCAGCTTTAAGACGAGGCAAAACAAACACAAACACGGGGAGCATCTGAGCCTCTCTACAACACACAGCACAAGCTTGAGAGTGTGAGAACCTTTTGCTGTTGACACAAATCCCAGGGACAAAAGCACCCCCACCTCTCTACTTCCTCCTGATAGATGAGTAGTGTATGCTTCCGTGAGTTACGTAACACAGTCTGTCGTGATCTGCGCTTCTCAAAAAGCAGGTTTAAGCTGTTTTGCTTTATATAATGTGGAAATCCAAATCTTTCTCTTTCTGCTGGATAGGCTGCTTCGTGTCCCAGACTCTGTAAGCACGCTTGCTGATGGAATTACTCAACAAAGTAAGGGACATAATTATATGACGCTGAATATCCTAAGCTACTTTTTCTACCAGTGAAGTTATTTTTATATTTTATCCTACTATTCCAGATGTAACGACAACAACAAGCCCCTACTCTTGCACAAACAGTCTTTGAGGGCGGTGTCAAATCCTGAAAGAGTCATGAAGTTGTCATGCACTGATCATGACGACGTCAAATATCATTTTCTCCAAAGGAGAATATTAAACAACGGTGTACAAGTGGTGATCCGAGAGAATTAAACATTGTCCGACAATATCATGTTGACAGAATCCAATTAACCTTTGCTGCTTCAGTGTGAGGCCTTTGGAAATCAGCTTTGCTCTAGCACACACCCCCTCCATCACTCTCTCCATCTCATTTCTCTAATCAACATCACATCAATTAAGTCTACAAAGACAGATATTTATAAGCCTCTGTAGTAAATACAAAGATTTAATTACTGATGGTGCCTACTGCCCAGCTCAAATCATGCACTGAGGCCTGCCTAAAAACAATGCATGATATCTCCTGATTAATTTTTGCAGTTTATCAAGCCTTTGAGTGCAGAATGCTGGGATATGTGTTACAGGGAGGGCTTTGTGTTCAGCTGGGTTACTTTGCTGCACCATGCACTGCCATCAGCCCCACAGGCTTTGTGCAGATAGGCTGAAAAAAACACTTCACAGTGCATTCATGGCCTATATCTTCTTATCCCCCAGGAGCAGATCAAGGAATGGAAAAACAAACAGGCCTTGTAACACATAAGCATAATCAGGATTGTGGGCCTGTCTGGCTCTACAATTGCTGAAGGATAGGCGAACATACTGGAAGGGAGTTCTGAACAGAACAGTATGAGGCAAAGCTTCAGCAGCTTATTCCACTTTTCCTGATGAGCATTTTTGCAGAGCTGTTTGTTTTTTTCATGGACTGTTGCAAGTACACGATAGCTAAGGGGCAAACTCCCCACTTCCGCATTGAAGCCAACCAGGAAGTACAAAAACTTGCAGTTCTCGACTGACCGCTTGAGGCTGGCTCCAAAAGGGAGCAAATTGTCATTGGAGCCCATGTTAAAATGGCCAACTTTAGAGTAGAAACAGACATATTTACAGCCTGGTTCAAAAAACGTTTTTTTGTCTACAGCTTCTCTACCATCTCATGAAAACTCTGAGGGGGG
>JAQMCX010000029.1:15705153-15716413 GCA_029814765.1 Acanthurus leucopareius
AACTCATTTGTTTATTTTATATTTAAGCTTAAAATTCGGCTATTCAGCTGTTGATTGACAGCCTGTTGACGTATAGCCGGGGGCTGCTAGCTGAGTGGGTGTAGTGTCCGTCCTTCGACCCTGTCGTAGCCCCACTTCTTTTCCCATATTTGGTTTTTCGTCGTTTAGGCAGGCTTTAAGCGGAGTCAGGCGCAGGCAAACGGCAGCACCCAGGACGAGATTTCCGAGCCTTCACTTTTGCTCCGGCAGAAACCAATGGATGACGTCACAGAGGGTTTGTCCAGTGTTTTATACAGTCAACGAGAAAACCTCAGGGAAACTCTGCATTCTATTGTTGCAACAGCCAAGTATTCTTTTCTTTTCCCACCCTATCTGAGAAGACCTGCCTCACTCTGCCTCTGATTGGCTCTGATCCTGACTTTCTATTTTTAACCTTGACCATACAACCAACCAGCTAATCATAAACCTTAAATCAAACAAAGGGACATTGGGCAGGTCTTTTTGTACTTTTTTCAGTATTACGGTGTTTCAGAATAATGTGCCACAGGAACAGCAGGCAATACTGTAGTATACACACAATGTTTTTTGTGGAGAAACAGTGAATATAATTATAACTTTTGTTTGTTCACAAGAAACTTCACAGTGAACCTTTAAGTTGCTATGCAGTTATCAGCTGACAGCACACTGAAGTTGGTGGACAAGTGTTTGTGTAAACCAGGGACACCAGGGTTTTTGTCCCATGTTTTGTCAGGTTTAAGGCTGAGTAGTTTGCATTGGCAGTGACAGTTTGCAAATATGTTTGTTATGAATGTCATCTTGTTCTGTTGATTGCATTATTTCTTTTGTTAGTGTTATTTTTATGAAAAGGATTAAATAAAGCTATCAAACAGTCCCCCGCAAACCACTATAATTAACACGGACATCAAATCTAACAACATCTTTTATCATTATAACTAGTGAACTAAACGTCAAATATTTCAGTTTAAACACTGTGTTTGTCTTCACAGATCACATGAGTGTTAAAATGAACTCAATCTTAAAGCTTTCAGGAGTTTGTAGCTTCACAAAAATAAATTTTTCCTCATTAGTATGCAAATGTATGTAGCTCAGGAGTCTCATATGGTATTTGCCTTTACAGTCAAAAGCTTAAGTGTAAAAGAAAGAAATTACAATATTTTTTTCTTCTTTACTATATCACCCTGGTTAGTAAAAAACAGGCCTGATACTGAAACAGAGCAGATAAAAATGCAACTTATCCTCTGTTTGCCCTGGAAAAGTCTTACTCATCTGTGTTGGTGCACACCATGTGAAGGCACATAGCCACTGGCCACTGCAGGCCAGTTAACCTTGGAAGGTATTCTCATACAGAATGCCATGTCAGCATACAATACACTGCATTTCTCCCAGTGATGCAACATTACAGCTGGAATGATTTACATCTGGATGTTGGCTGTTTTAACACATCAGCTCAGTGTAGGTTAATGTGTTGAAGTGCCAACATGCCTGGTTCAGGTCTCACCCATGGGACTAAGAGACAGCAGGAGAACAAAGAAGGAAGGAGAGGTTAAGGGTAAAGCTGCTGACAACCCTGCTCACCTGCTTAATGACACTGCTGGAACACCAAAGGTTCCTGTGAAACCAAGGCTGGAGATACTGACACACCGTCACTACTTAGTTGTTAAGATTGGATTGACTAACAGCTCTATCTGTCCGTGTTTTTAGCTGATATTTTATCATACCTGGTTTCAAAGTAGGGGTTTGTTCAGTCTAGTCCAGTCTTGGGGGCAGCCCAGCATACTCATAATGGTACTGTATAAAGCTGACATGAGGCAACAATGGTATTAATTTGTAAAAACAATCATTTCAAGTTGAACATTAACTGTCCTTTCCGCTGTTTTGGTTTCAACAAGCACCCGAGGAAAATATCTGGTATTTTAATGGCTAAATGTTTGATATTTTCCATCTTAAAACTGCTTATTCTTTTTGCTGTTTATTGTTAGAAGAAAAGCCTCCTTCTCTGAGAATGTATAAAATATAAGACCAAAACAATCAGGCTCTGCTGAGCTACAGAAATAGATCTTTGACAGTTTGGTTGGGCAAGTTAGGGCTAAAAACGGCTGTCTTTTTTTTTTTTCACTAAACACTTCAAGGTTAAAACTTAAAGTTAATAACTTAAATTCCAACACTTTAGCATGTAAAAATACTAAAAGTTTCAGAATACCTAACCATTTGGTTGCAGGCCATATTCACATGCATTTTTAGTAAGCACTGCCATTTCATCTTACAAACAAAGGAGACAAACAAAATTAGAGCTTGTTTCTTGGGGCTCTCATTAAATGGTCATTAAGAGGCAGAGGAAGTTTATGAGAGCCTTATGTTGAAGCAATGAGAAAGGGAACAGCAACAACATGTCATGAGCAAAATGAAGGAATAAGGACTAGCCTCATTTCCGTACAGTACATTACAGAAATGATGTCACCTATTTGTCATATTGAGTAATTTCACAACAAAGACCTGATATACAGACTAGAGACTTTGTTTGGAAAGTAATAAAGTGATGAAAAAATAAAACTTACAGGAGCACTGAAACACTGGTTTTGTATCAGGCTAACAAACTACAGCAAAGCAAAACCTGAAGGGGCCATGTTAGCAATGTCACTACAGGTAGCAGAGCCCAAGATTTCAGAAATAACATTTTGAGTTACTGATCCAGTGATTTAAAAGGTCAAGGTCAGGATTATTTTCTCCCAAGCAAAATGTCTCATATTAAGGGAATAGCTGCATCGTTTTTAAAATACGCCAAAACAATTCAAGGCATTAACACAGAGAAAAACAGGAACATTAATTTGAGCCTATAACCTGACCAGAAGCTTATCATTCATTAAACACACAAATCTACTCGCAATAAGGGTTTGCACATGTTTAATTAGTAATGAAACACCCTGAGAGTGGGCGACCCTTTAACAAATTTTGAGTTTCACAGCCACATTCGTAACTTTTTTAATTAGTAGTACAGTCATATTCTTTCCATCTCTACTGTATCGTTGATAAACGCTTTGGTAATAAACAGAACATTTATAGAAATAATAATGTGCTGTTTTATGTCATTAAGTGAAATAGTGCTTAATAGAGTAATTTTCTGTGACTATTGCTGCAATATCATTTAAACAATCAATTGATAAAAAGTAGAAAATTTGTGTTTAAAAATGTGCCATTCTGGTTGCACTGAGGGAGATCCTAAGTTGCTGTGAACATTACACTCAATTAAAAGCAAAGTGCTTTGTAGCATCAGACAATCTGTGTGTTCCATCAAACTGTAAATGTTTAGAAAGTTGGACTGTCAAAAGTGATCCATCAGTGATTGTTTATTTACCTCTGTTCTTTGATGGAGCAAAGCAGAAGTTCAGACAGAGCCCTGATATTACTTTTCCATTAGCTGATTGATATCAGCTAGACAGGTTCCAGACCTCTAACACATCTCACACCTCAGATTTATTCAGTGACTCAAGTAGATCTGCTCCTCTATGTATAATGATGGTGTTTTTTCTCCATTAAGATAAAGTCGAACACTCAGAGCTTTGTAGACAAGATTAAAGGCAGGTTTATACTTCTCAATGTTGAATCTTCACAGAGTTGATGTTAGCTTTGATGATTCAGTCTTCTCAACTCTGGTTCAAATCATCAGCTCTTAGAGGGCAGCCCTAACTAGAAGAATTACATTTCTTTGCACGTTGTAAAAAGCATTCAGGTAAATACTCTTTGCAACTACCACCACAGCTTCCATAGCGACAGGAAATGATGCTGACAGGTCAGAAGTGTCCATGTACCTTCTGGTTGGGACATAACAAAAAGAAATCAGCTAAGATGAACACTGTGGCAGTTAAAATGTACAAGGTGAAAAAAAAGGTAATTGAGTCCTATTATCAGACTGAATGTCAGCTGTTTAATTCATGATTTACCAACACCAGCTCAGTCATCTGTTGTGTTATAATCATGACTAGTAACATGCAATCACACAGTAGCAATGCTGCCTTTGTTAGCTGACAGTTTTAATCTGAAATCAATTCAAACACTGCTGAAGCTCCCTCCACCAAACATCACCTTTTCCTATTGTGCCAAAGCTTCTGTTGTCATTTTTGTTGACCAGTATTTAATGTCAATGTCTGTTTTTGATAAGGAGGATTATGTCTTACAGCAGAGTTCTAGTTGGTACTCAGATACTCCCAAAAAGAGCAGAGCCCTGCCTGTCAAATCTAGCTCTGTAAATATTGGCTTTACATGGTTCATTCCCTGATGTCAATCACTCGGACTGAAATGTCAGCTTACTTTCCAGCTGCTTGATCAGAAAAAAAAAGAAAAAAAAAGATTAAGTATGTTTATTGATTTTCACTGTAAAGCTAATTTGCTTACAGAGTCCAGAAACAATAATAAAAAAAAAATACCAGCAACCAATAGCTGGTAAATATTTGCATGTAGCTTGTGCATTTGTACGTCCTTTGCCAAACCTGCAGTGTCATCATTTTGTCAGAAGGGCAAAACTGTGAGAGTGACTTGTAAAATATTGGAATTGCTAACATCTGTGGCTGATGGACAATAAAGTGATTCTGCTGTCAGCAGAGTGACTTGCTCTCCTCTGGATGTGAATGTGAAACTCCACTCTGAGGTAATCAGTATGCTGACCTCCACCTCATCAAAACACTGCTACAGTAAAAGTAGGCTCTCGGTAAGGCAATGCTGACACAATTGGCATGGGCTTCTCACACAGGGGTCAGGGGTGGAGGTACGAAGTAGAACGGTTCGGCTAACAGTCAGAGTGATACCATAAACTACCACACACTGAGCCCCGTCATCCCATGCTGTCGGCAACTAAAGTGGGAACACTGTTTAGTGCTGAGGTAATTCCATTTCTCCAGCGCTATGAAGTTCTGTCTGTTATTGCATTGAAAGCAGTTACACAGCTTCAATATCCCTCCAAAGCTAAGCTCATGAGAGTTTATCCTTGACCCGATAAAGAGAGAGGCTTTACTCTGTCAACAATTCAATCCTGTAATTCTTTCCCATTTCATAGGCTGATGAAATCTTCCTTCACTGTGGTTTCATAGTCTCTGTGTCTTCACACATTTATGCATTCTGCACAAGGCTTTAAGTCTCTACTGGGTGAATGTAAAGTGACAAATTATTCTGGATGACCACCTACAATCTTCATCAGGCCAATATCATATATGCACACAACATACTGCCTTTTAAAGTCCCTTATCACTGTAGGGGCAGTCTCTCGTATTATTGGTTTCTTTGATCACTTTTTCATGTTAGCTGCAGTGAGGATACATGACAGGGGAAATAATTATCAAAAGAAATATTTAAAATAAAAAATAAAGTATAATTTTAAATTAAGTTTCTTTCTGTCGCAGACCTGCAGCCACACACTGCCACAGCCTTGTCCAGGTGAAGCATCTATCACTGAGATAAAAGTGGCTAGCTGCTCTGTGTTTGACTTTCTGACTCCAGAGTCTTCTAACAGTGGGACTTCAATTCATTTCTTCTCTGACATCTCCTTTTTCTCATAACTCCACAGTCTGGGTTGGCCAGAAACACTTAGCACCAGTTTGTCAGTGAACAGAATGCAGATAAGAGGTTTTGCAGACTGAAATGGAGTTGCAGATTAAGAGCCCAGTGTTCATTACCATAATGAAGACTTGCCATCCACCTGGCATTAACACCTGTATGATTGGTTCTTGATCGTACAAAGCAAAAACACATCAAATTGCCTTGTAAATGTACCCAAAATGCATTAAGGAGTCACTTAGGCAAACTACCTCTAGAAACAGTCACAGATGCATCTGCTCTCATTCACAACCAAGTCTGATGCAAGTAACCAGAAATACAACTCCTGCTTTGAATATAAAACAAAAAACTTAGAAAGCATTGTAGCCTGGCCAGATACATTATTCCATGAATGGTTTGACTGTTAGATGCTGCTGCACAGCTTACACTTTAACAAGTTAAAGGTTAGTGGTAATGTTTTAGGTATTCATCACAGTTTCTATCTGCCAGCCACATTAGATGCAGACATAATACAAATACAAACAGTGTGTTCACTAATATTAGTGCACCTGCAGTCTCTTTCCCATTCTGTACTTTTAGCTCAGAGTAAAAGGAAGAAAAAAACTACCTAAGTCATGGCAGTAGATCTGCTTAAACAGCTGTCTGATAACCCTTATTCTTATTTTTTTATGTCTCTTGTGTTGCCATAAAAATACACCTTGTTTCTTTCTTTATGATATATGTGTCTATTATAACTTTTAGTCTGCTTCTTGCAACATGTTTGTTTGTTTGCTTTGCTTTTTGTTTCTTCGGCCTCACATGTTGGTGTTTTGCTTTTTATTTTCCTTTTTTGTATACTTGACATTTAGTGGACAGGTTTAGTGGCACTTTGAAGGGCACAGTTTCATTGTGTTTGGATCAAGCTAATCAACACTGTATTGCCAGTTTTGCAGAGAATTTTCAGGCAGATTTCGTACTGCATATTAGTTTGATTTACCGGCAATACTCTCTGTTGAAGATAAAGGTTTCTCTGTGGGAAATTAAAAAAACTACACATTATCTAAAAACTCTTGAGGAAAATCGGGCAACTGTTACAGTGTAAAGAGTTTATGAGTTTGGTTTTTTTTTTAAACTTTAAGTATTACTATAAATATCTAACATTATCAAGGGACATTTTCAACTACATCCTCAAATCCAATTTTTTAAAGTTGTGTCAGTGTTTTAATTTTCTGTGAACTTTCTTTTGACAGGTTTGCTTTGGCTCTTTTCTGTTTCAAAACAGGAAAGGCAGAACTTTACTGCCTTCACAGACTCCTGACCTCTGCCCCATCCAACATCTTCTGGATAAAATAGAACACAGAACACTTTGGGCCAGGCCTCACCGCCCAGCATCAGTGGCCAACCTCGCTGTTACTTGTGGCTAAATGAGTGCAGCCAGGAAAACCTTCCCAGCATATTCCAGCAGCATATTAATATCCATGCTTTTGAAAAGGGAGTTTCAATCACATATGAATATTGGGATGTGTGCATTCTATTGACGACATTGTCTATCCATGCATCCACGTTCCACACTATATACAGTTAATCACAGTTACACCACATCTATTAATGATGCACTCAGTTATCAAAGAAATTGTGGAAAATAATAAAATAGCAAATGATGGTGTGAAATAGACAATTTTAAGCTTCAATGACTCTCCATATGGCAATGCCTCAGGTTATCATGCCTGCCTCTCATAATTTAAGTCATAGAGTGTATGAGGAGGAGATGTATACCCATGACTGAGCAAATTCACTGTATTGTGACTATAAAACAAGACACGACTCCCTGGTTGACAGCCCTGGAGAAAGAATTTATCAAGCAAAGATGAGAATCAGAAAAGAGATACTGCAGGAGAAACTGTAAGATCCAACTACTCCTGGAGGAAAACAATCCTCTTATCTGGATAGGGTGGAACTGACAGGTGAAGATGCAATGCAGTGATGGGTTCACAGAAAGCCAGTGGCAGTCTTTTTTTGTTTTTTGTTTTTTTTTTAGTGACATGTGATGGAGAGACGTGTGGAAACAAACTACAATGCTGTATGTTTACAGGCAGAAAAATGATAAATTATGTGGCGAAATTACGAGCAGCGCATACCTGACACCTATCAAACTTTCACTTTCAGATCTGTAAATGACAAACACATTAATCAGCAGACTTAAGAAACTAAAAATAGCATACTGACCTACTTAAAAAAGGTTTACATCTGTTTTGCAGCACATTTTTTCCCTGATGGTAGGAACCAAAGTCCAGCTGCAGCGAAAAGTGAAAAGCATGATGTTGCACTTTAGAGCGGGTCAAAATGAGACATGAAACTGCACCGACAGCATGGAATTACATTTGGCTAAATAACTGTCTCATACATAACTGAGGGAAGTTCAGTGCATAGCTAAGCTTCCAATTAAACTACTGAAACTGCGTTCTTTGCTTTTCCAGACCAGCAGGTCTAGGACAGTTAAATCCCAGAGGCAAGCAGACAGAAAATCCGACCATCAGAGGCAGACCTTTAGAAATTTAACGCACAAGCTTCAGTATGCACACACACACTCACACACACACACAAAAACACTTTCTTTATAAAACTGCTTAACATCATTTATAAGTAATTAAAATTGAGCACAGTGTTTACTTAAGCTGTTCCTTTGCACTGTCAAAATATGCCTATAATACCTTTCAGCTGTTTTAACCTTCATCAAACCAAAATGTGAAGAGGAACCTGTGTCTCCACGTTTTACTCTAATCCCAATCATGCTGAAGGGATTGATATGAAAATCAAAAAGAATTTACAGATGCCTTTTTTCTGCATTTTTTTCCCAGTGAAGCTGATTTTGTGGGTAACTGGAGAATAAACCTCAGTTTAAAACACAGGAGCTTACAAGCTGAATGAAGCAAAATGACCTATTTGGTTCTTCAACCTTGAGCATATGTGCAGCCAGGCGTGTTTGTAATGACAGATGCCAGCATGACTGTGGGTCACCACAGTTTCTAAGGAATGTAATGTCAGAGCCCAGCAGTCACATAACAGGGGAGATCTTTTCAATTCACTGGAAAGTTGAAGGCGGAAAATTCCATCCTAGAAAGAGTTCTGCTGAAACACATGGAGGGCAAACGGTCTGAGGCGTCTGTCAACTCCACAGAGGAAGAGACTCTTCTCAGTTTATCTGCTGTTGGACCATCTAAAAGTGTGACCAGCCAGCCTTAATAGATTTGACAGAGTCCTTTATTTTGTACAGGTTGTCTTCTATAACCAACCACACTAGCTTGAAGAGTCATTAAAACAAGGCAACTGGACTATGTTGAATTTTTGGGAAGATGTTTCACTTCTCATCCAAGAAGCTTCTTCAGCTCCAAAGGACTGGTTGAAGGAAGCAGATATTTATCTTACAGGAGAGAAAGAGGAACCGTAGGTGAGTTTTGTTAGTCAGCCTGAGTCACAGTCACAGTCATTAAGAGGAGAGGACGCTGGCGCTGTCTGTCCGCCGCTTCTCCATCTAAAGCCACTTTTATCGTCTAACTTTTGAAGTTTTTGAAGTTTAATTGATGTTTAACAGAACACACAAACGCCTAGTCTGTTAAATACGTTTTTACTATCTGTGTCATCGTTTTGTGGACTTCTTCGGATAGTAAGACTGCTATCGAGCCCTGGTGGCCTACCTGTTGCTGCCTGCACAACACCGTCTGAGGACTCCCTGGATCCGCGTCCCCGCTACTATCGCGGCTGGAAAATCTTCTCTGGATCCCGTCCTGGATCTCCTGGTCCTGCTCGCCCCTGCCATTGTGAAGTGCTCCTGGGAAAGCTTCATTCAACCCATCGCTATCTCCGCCGCATAGCTGGAAGTTTGTGTAGCTTCTGGTTAGCTTCGCGGCTAAAAACATCTCGCAGCGCACGCCGCTACCGGTGCCACTATGCTGAGATACTCCTTCAAGCAGCTGGAATTCCTCAATAGTTTCTCCACTCCGCCATGCCTTCCGGTGATAAAAGAACTCGGACTCCTCCGCCGCCCGCGCTATGTCCACAGAAGTTCCCGGAGAAAGTTCCTCTACTCACGGACAAACTCAAACATCCCGGCTGTCTGGTCAGCCGTGCGAGCTGTCGCTCCTCCGTGTCGTCATCAGAGCGCTGCCTCCTACTGGAGGTGTAGCTCTGGCGTCTCCATGGCAACCCCCCTCCGGGAGTCAGTTGGCAAACGCGGAGTGGATTTCAGCTTACTACGGCCACTACAAAGACTTGCTGTTTCATCCAACATCAAAATTGAACTGTTAAACGCCCAATCAATCACTAACAAGTCCTGCCTCATACACGACCACATACTGGATAAATGTCTGGATATGATGTGCATTACTGAGACCTGGCACCAACCAGATCATTTTTCCACTCTCAATGAAAGCTGTCCCCAAGGATACAACTACCTCCAGAAAGCCCGCAGCACAGGTCGTGGTGGCGGCCTGTCAGTCATTCACCACAGTGATCTGGAGTTATCCCCACAACCACTACCAGCACTCACTTCATTTGAATGCCTTGCATTTAAATGTAAGCCCCCCTCCCCTTCCCCTTTGCCCCCTTCTTCCCCTGTGGTGTTCCTCCTTATCTACAGACCACCTAAACCAAACCCAGCCTTCATCCCTGAGATGTCAAACCTCCTCACAATTTTCTGCACCTCCTCTGCCGATGTTGTCATCTTAGGGGACATGAACATTCATGTTGACACCCCCTCCTGCCGCTCTGCCGCTGACTTTCTCCAACTACTGGACTGCTTCAACTTGAACCAACTTGTTGATGTCCCTACGCACTGCAGGGGGCACACGTTGGACCTGGTCATCACAAACTCCGCTCTTCTTACCAACTTGCATGTGTATGACCTAGGCGTCTCCGACCATAAAGCCGTCTCCATGGAGTTGCCATCCTCATCCAGCCTCTCAAATCCCAAACGAAATATATGTTTCAGAAACCTTAAAAACATTAACCACGAGAAACTGGCTGCAGACTTTCAACACCTCTCCTCACATTTCTCATCGGCCGACGAAGCAGTGGATTACTACAACAGCCATCTCAGCAATCTCCTGGACCATCATGCTCCTGTAAAAACTAGGGTGGTCACCTTCTCCCGCTCAGCGCCCTGGTTCACAGACGGGCTTCGGAAAATGAAGGCAGCTGGGCGAGTCCTTGAGCGGCGCTGTATAACCTCGGGCCTCACCGTTCACAAGCAAGCCTACCGGACGCACCAACAAAATTATTCAGCTGCTCTTAAAGAGGCAAGGTCACTATTCTACTCCGATGTCATCAGAAATAGTCCAGGAAACTCCAAACAGCTTTTCACTACTGTAAACCACCTTCTCAAACCTAAATCCCCACCACTCACCAGCACTACAGCAGAGCAGTGCAATCATTTCATGGACTATTTCACTTCCAAAATTGCACGTATCCGCTCTGTTTTTCCTGGTCCCCCTACACAAGCTGCCCCCCCAACATGCGCCATCTCCCAACCTCTAAACTGCCTTCCCCCGGTCTCATCAGAAGAAGTGCAGCACATCATCAGGAAGATGAAACCCTCCACCTGTGCTCTGGACCCTCTTCCATCCTCCCTGGTAAAAACCCATATCACTGTTCTAAATCCTCTGATCACCTCTGTTATAAATCACTCTCTCCAAACTGGTCACGTCCCCTCCGTCTTAAA
>JAQMCX010000029.1:15716513-15769748 GCA_029814765.1 Acanthurus leucopareius
AACTTTCTGGGGAGAGAGCTTAGCACTACATTGTAAGTGGCTGAGAGATTGTGTCTGAGTCCACCACCTCTGTTGAGGGAAGGTTTCTCCAGTTTGGTGTAGATGGCTTCTTTAACTCCTCTTTCAAACCATCTTTTCAAACCAAATTCAACATAGTCCAGTTGCCTTGTTTCAATGACTCTTCAAGATAATCATGACCAGGATGAATGAGAATCTACACCAACCACACTAGCCTTTCCTCACTCTGTCTTCAACAGAAGAGTGTTGACTTTTTCGTTCCTGGTTCTAAATACTAAGCAGATAGTGACCTACAGTATCAGCTGCACTGAATTCCACTCCGCTCCATTCCATTCCAGAGGTGAGAGAAATGAATGTTGGCAAAGGTGGTGCTGTGACACCTTCATCCTTGCTGTGTTTTTCCAGACAAAGTTAACCAAGTGTAACAAATCCGGTACTAATGCTATAATGGTGCCCCACCTTTACAAAGCAGCTTTGATTAGACGCTTCTGAACTTCTGTTTTCAAATGACATGCAGAGCAAGTGCTGTGGAGAAGATGCTTTTAGAGAGTTGGGGGCATTAGAAAAGGAAAGTAAGGTAAACAAGAACTGATTGAAAACAAGACAACATGTCAAAAAGCAGACATAAGCTGTCGGTGTGAGACCATAAAGATGAACCTGTGTCAAAAGCAAAATCAGTTGCACATCTTAAACAACAAAACCGCAGCGGGAGGAGCTCTGACTGGAAGTCTTTGGCCCTGTCAGCAGCAATGAGTGAGAGGAGGAACATGAGATTCCCCTTTAAACTAACTGAAAACTGGCTGAGATGAGATAATCAGAGGCACAGTTATAGAGATTAAGATCACTGGCCTGATAAAACCCAGTTAATGATATAATCTGAGGATGCAAGATAGCTGAGTTTTCCACCAGAATTTGCCTCTAGTTACCAATGAGGCCACATTAGGACTGAAGTGCTGAGCCAGGGTTATCAGTGGTGGGCTATGATGGCAGTAGCTCTAGATGCATTATGCTGTGAGTGGGAGAGATCGCTGTGCATGACTTAGTTCCTGTACATAATGAATGCTGTCGTCCCTGGAGAGGTTCTCTATAATTATGAATTTATCCATATCAGTAGGTACTGGCTGGCTATTTACTCTCCAGTGGTGGCTGTGTGGAGGGTATTTCAATTATTGTCCAGCTTTAATGGAATATATTTACAGTGATGGAAAAGCTACTCTTGAAACGCTTTGAGAGACAGATCAGCTATCCTGTTGAAACTAAGTAAAGAGAATATTTAAATTATTTATCAAAGTAACATAATGTAACTCTATACATTCGATTACTTTTTAATTACTTTTCTAACTAATGTTTAAACTTAGTCTTAAAACAATCTGACAAGTCTGTAACTGCCTGATTGAGGGGCCTTACATACCAACTATAACAGAACCATTGTAGCTTTTTTTTGTCACAATCTCAGAATTAACTAAATGCTAACTTCCCAGGGTATAGCCATGGTTCCTTTATACCATGCAAATCCCAAAGCTCTGAAAGATCTGAGTTTATGTCTAAGTGCTCTGGCATTCCCATTAGTGATGACCTCCATTAACAAGCACAGCACATAGTCAAGTATGCATCAAATTACCTTTACAAGGAAGTTGTTTGTCTATGTGAATGTGTGGTTAAAAAGTAAGTGTATCTCCGCCTTAAGCCAATGACCTGGTCGGTGTAATTTTGGAATTAAACAACATTGTCTGACATCTAATCATCAAGATAACAAAAAGGAGGACATATGGGAGCAGTGGACATAGCTTTTTTTCTTCTCTGGATTTTCAGACTCTTTTAAATTGGAGTGCTGCGTACAAACTTGTCTGCGAGAGACAATCGCGTGCTGAAGTTGTTTACATGTTACCCTTGACATTTAAACATTCAAACAATCATATCCAGTAAAATAAATAGTCCACCACACACTGTAATTTCCATTTAAACTCAAGAACTTATGTTAGGGCTGCTGCTGCTGCTGCTGTTGCTGATCATTTATTTCCAATCTTCATGTTACTATCTGTAAACTTTTACACTTCGACTGCAACATGATTCTAAGATGGCTGCTACAGTGCTATATGATCCGTCACAATCCGCAATTACAAGTAAGCATTAACTATGCAACTATGCAATGTATTTATGCCACTTTAAAATAAACTGAGTGTTATGTTTGTACATATGTCATACAAATATCTCTTTCGTGCAGGACACAAGCAGCATCTGAACTATATAGACCACCTTAACAAAGCAAACAAAATACAAATTTCTTTGTGATAAAAGAACAAAGCTAGCACTGACACTACAAAAGGTGATTTCGAGAATGGGTTTTTGTTGTTTGGTGACCAGTCTTTCAAGCACACAGCTTAAAGGCTACAGAAAAAATATGAATTATTCTTATTAACATTTCTGTATTGACTGTAATTGCTCTTCCATTGTTTTTTAAAATGGCAACAACAGCTAGTGGCCCTCTGAGAGAAAATCAACCCTGTGTCGTCAACAGGAACCTTCTTGCTGTATCCTCCCACCTAATAGATTCTAACCACATGACTCTTTTTATTCAAAGCTAAGGGCAACTGTAAGAGAGCATGAAAGCATGGGAAGTGACAGAAAACACCCACAACGCCTAACTAATTAAAGGGAAAGTGAGGGATCGAGCCATGTTGTCAGAGCAGATGCTTTTTAATGGGAGCAAATTTAACAGAGTTATAGTGTTGTTTGATGTGGTATATTAACAAAGTAAGTGCATGTTAGCTGCTATTAAATGTGCTGTCAACTTGGTTATATGTGTTTTGAATTGCCTAATGTTACTAAACAGTAACAGAATACTATTCCTGGATACTTGAACAGAACAAGGTAAAGATCAACACAGATGCATGACTTAAAGCTGCATTCGTTGACTTCTTTTTGGCCGCTTTGGTGCTGCAGAAGAAGCTGTGAACACAAGCTCATAATAATTATCATTGAGGAGTTAGTTAAGACATATGTTATTGAGGCCTCAGTTGTTTATTAAGGCTCCTTATTGCTGTAATTTGAGTCTTATTTTGATAGCTCTGTCCATCATTTCATGAGAGATAACATTGCTGTCACATAAGGAATTCAGATATGGGAGCATGGCTACTTAGCTGGATAGAATTAGACAAGAGTGAACAGTCAATGAATGAGCAATTTAGTAGATTACAACCTTACAGTTTACAAGATAATCAAAACCACATTATATTGAGGTTAAACTGTAAGTGTATACTGAATGTTGGTAACGGAAGTCCCTCATCTTCAGTAACTAAAGTCAAAGAGTACATATGTTAAAGCTAGAACAGTAAAAAAGTCTGTAAACTTTAAGAGATGTTCACCATGGACCAATCACCTTGATCTTGGGCTTCTGAATTAGCATGGCTAACTGGAGGGTTTGTTTTAAAAAATATTGTCTAACTACTTTTCTTTCCTGTGCCATTGGACATTTTTTAGTAATGTCAGTGTAATCCCAAATCTGAGCAATTAGTTTGGTGAGAAAAGTAGTACTTTTAAAAAAAGGGATTTAAAAAAAAAAAAAAAAAAAAAAAAACAATTAAAGTGTAATAAAATCCATTGCGGTGTGCATATCAGATTTTCTGGGTAATATTCTATAATTATTAAATGTTTTTTCTTGTCCCAGGGACAAAATCTAAGAACTAGTATTAAAAAATCCACAAGAAAACATTCTTTCACTTCCATTTGAGTAATATGCTGCAGATAAAGGCTTAATCACTGAAGAAACTCTTTCACAGTGACAAAATATCACTGTGCTTTTTGTTAGATTTCCGCCTTTTACTTCATCTCATGAATCAATACATTCAGTCCTAATGAACCAAAATAACCTGATGAAGAATGAAATGTCTGCTTGCTGTACCAGTATATTACCGCAAATGTGCCTCGCTGACAATCAACTGAGTTCCTGCAGCTGTCAGTCCAATCATGGCAAGGATTAGTATAATTAACATTTTCTAGACCCACAGAGTTTTTCAATCAAGTACAAAGTTTTAATAATCACAGTTGAATGGGGCTGCAGGGAATTATGTGTGGCACTTGTTCAAGCACTTCTCCATTGCGCCTTAACCTTCCATCTGGACACACACTTCATCTGAGTGAAAAAAACCTACAGCTTATATTCTGTTAGTTAGAGGCTACAACAAAATAGAGCTCACACCAAAAAACAACATACAGTTTTGTCTCGACCTGATTCTGGGCCATGCCGCCCAGGGTCTCACACTTGGAGCAAATGTGTAGAATTCCCAGTAGCTGCAAAGGACATGGCAGGATTGTTGGGAGTGATGTGGGCAAACACAATTCAGGCATGCTGTAATGAACTGGCAGGGGGCTGCAGCCAAAGCAATTAAATGATATGAGTCTGACAATAAGTGGTTTTCATTACATGACCTCAAGAAATCTACTACAACCCAATATAATCATCTCACAATGCAGTTATAAGAAAGCTTCATGCCTGGACACTTTTAAAGCAGATTAGAATTCCATTATAAGTTTTGGTTTGCAATTTGTAAGATTTTATGTGGTCCAAGGTTAGAAGGTAAAGCACCTTTTTTTAAGTTCAAATAGCCACCTCAGTTTGTGTTGTTAAAGTTAGGACTAAGACAATGCAGTTCAGCTTGAAAAGTGTTTAAAGCCAATAAATGTGACTTGTTTCATATTTCATTCCTGCTAAAGTGTTATTGCTTCTGTTTTGTGCAAGTCCCCATGGGGAAAGAGTGGATGCTTCCACCAGCTGCTGTGTAAAGCAGGTTGGCTCGAGCCATGTTTTAAGTTTCGTCTCTGTTCTTCTGTCAATTATATCTGTAGTTGTTTAACCAAATGGTGTAATGAAATTAACCTTTCCACCCAATGAGCAATACATCGCAGCCAAAGAGACAAGCACAGTGGGAAGGAGCGCAGGTGTCAGCTCTCTGCAGCAGCCCCTGACACCTGTAAGGCATTAAAAGGCAAACAAAAGCTACAGACACACTATTTCTAAAAACAATGGAATACATGAACATAGGGGAGAGAAAAGTTAACATGTTAAATGTTAATTTAAACATGTAATGATACAGGATTGAGAAAATGACTATGACACCTCCTTTTGGAGCTAAAAGGACAGCTGATCAGTGCTGATAAATCAAATACTTGGATGGGCACTCAGAGTTGAAGCTTTTTAAAACTATTCTCCTGTGAACTCCGTTTGGCACAAACCTGTCCTTCTAATTGGAGTTTTAAAACTAACTGGCATTACCAAAAGAAGACAGCTTTACAAGTCATTTTAACCCCAACGATAATGAAGCCTCGTTCTGAGACCAAACAGGGTGACAATAAAGCAGGGGGTTGCATGCCCTTAATGGGTTCATCAATGTAACTATTCTATTAAAGGTATTGAAAACCACCCAACCAGCCTGCTCACATTGCTGTGATTCCTACTGGTCACCAACAGCAATTACTGAAAGTCTGGGGTAGCAATGCACTACTGTTAGCAAAGTGACACTGTGATACTAATGATTAATTCAGTAATTCAGTTATTACCAAGTTCAGTTATTACAATGTGCTACTTATCCTGTTGATGCTAAGTTAGTTAGTACTTGTGGAGGGTTGGCTTTTTGATGTCTTTTTTAAGGATAGAAAATGCAAAACTAACATTATCCCAGCCAAACTTACCTAATAGGACTAGTGTAATTATATTATCATCATATGGTAACCAGAGTCATCTCGCACTGGGGCTGATACAGTAATAATTACATCTTTAAATAACTTTCAAAACACTGGGTCTAGAGTAATTACAGTACCAAACCTTGAAAGAATTCCTCCTCAGTTTTATATTTTAGCCGTAGGTGGTTTAGGTATTTTAGAGGTCATAGTCACTAACCTAAACCCATTAAAAATAATGTTAAAACAAACACCACTATTTTGGCTTCAGCTCATCATGTGACTTGCCTACACGTTTTTTTTCCCTAGCTGCTGCTTTTCTACTGCCAGTATTATATTGCTAGTATATTATTGTAACTCTTTACAGTCAACCATCAGTAGGTCCAAGGACACCTTCCCTAACTGGCTTCCCACTCACAAACAACTGCTAATTGCTCTTGACAAAGCACTTCGTCAAGGTGGAGGAGTCTGCAAATGGGCTAACAGTGGTGCCATCAGTGCTAGCATCATGCTCATAACCCACAGGGAATGGACTAATTTTACTTATGCAGTCTATGTACGATACTTCACAAATTATGAAAAATCTCAAATAGTGCTGATACATTCAGTATATAACCTGGTTACATACACACACACAGGCAACATAACTGAATAACAACTACGAAATTTTCTCACATAGGATATAAATATGAAACATTGGCTTTTTATAAACTTAATGTAAATCCTGTAGTGTCTATTATATAGTAATATCTCTTATAGAGAGAGAAGACATGCCAAATTCTTAACCATGATATATTTTTTTGTTCCTTTCTATATTCTTAAAAAATGACTCATGATATTAACGTAAAATTAAATCACTTGTAAGAGAAAGTGACTGCTGGAGGAGATGGACTGATACAGAGTGAAAGTAAATAGAGCATTTGTTGGAAAGTAATGCACAATATTAGCCCCACACTGGCCTCTATTTGCTATCTGCATGATGGAATAAAAATGAATCCTCAGTCTTATTGGAAGATACCATCAGTCCCCATGTGAGTAGAGTACAAAACAGTAATATGGGAAGTCTGCCAGCAGGTAGTGAAGGCGTGTGTATATGTGTGTGCAAGAGTGGAGTTGAGGCAGTACAACTGTTGAGAAAGTTACAAGTAGAGGTTGCACTCAAACTGAACTCTGTGGGCCTGAGCCAGACAAATATGATCACAGAGTGGATGACTTATGCAGTCTGGTCCTCTTGTGTAAAGCAGAAACCTCTTGAGGTGCTCTCCTGCAGGCCTGAATGGCTCTCTTAGCCACATCTCTCTGTGAATGTATAGCTGGAGCTTAAAGACTTTTGACAGAAGCTAAGTTCCAAAATGAGGTGTCGTCACACTGGCATTGAAAATTAAGGACAAATCATGAAAAATTTGCATGAAATTAGCAGTAGGGCATTATTCCACCCTGGCATCGTTAAAATTCAATGAGACATTGCAACAATAGATCCTTACCTGAGTGTGCCCCTGATTTAATGGCAGCTGTCACAACAGCCCACAGCAGCCTTCATCTAATGTTGAGTGGTTTTCTATTGATTCTTTGGCATATGACCTTAGCATGTGACAAAGGGTTGAGAGAGGAAATTCAGTCTTCATTTTTATACTACACATAGTATAGGTCACAAAGCATCCTATTTCCAGAATATTCACTAGTCTTTATTCATTAATTTTTACTAATTTTACTATCTTTTTATTGGTATTTGCTTTTTACATTTTCATAATATTTTTTCATTTACCTCTAGGAGTTTTGATCCCACATAAGGTTTTGGTTTACTTGGTCAGCCTGTAAGATACTGTATTCATCTGAGAAATTTCTGTTACCAGAAAAACACTGTAGAGGTACATGGGCCACATGTGGTGCACTGGATAACACTGTGATTAATTACATAGCAAATCATGTTCCATTCATCTCCATTGTCATGGGAGAGCAGAAACCTTAGAGACTGAGGCCTCAAACCTTTGGCTGATGAAACCAAATGAACCATCTGAATAACTTTAACAATAAAGGAAAAGAAAAACATTTCCTTTAAGGTCCACTTACTAGCTTTTTCTAGAGCTTTCAACCACATCTTAACACTCAGCAAGACTGTAAGAACTGAAGCTGTCTTGCATTGCCAGCACTGTCTCCACAATCAGTGCTGGAAAAAGGTCTTGGTGCAATGACTATCCTTCTGCTATAGGAAAAAAAAAGTGTTCTGGCATGTTAAAATTAATCATTATCTTGTCCTCAGCAGTTCTATATCCAAATTATAGTGACAAGAATTTTGAAAACAATAACACAAATAAAGCAGGATATTTTTATCTGAAAGTGTTTTGCCTGGAGCTCTTTAAGCTTTCATTGCTAATTTTATTGTTTTTAATATAAATGTACAGGAAGTATGAGTTAAATAAGTAAAAGCACCCTTATCTAGTCTGTAGTCCAACAGAAATTGGTTGGTATAACATTCTCCCTAATTTTTGGAATGCAAACTGCATTATCCCTACACACTGTGAAAACTGCTTCTGCTAGAGGAATGTACGTTTATCATTTCAGCTTTGCATCGTGGGATGCCTGAACCAGCTCAGCTGCACAGCATCATCAGGATAAAACAAGACACAGGCTGTAATCAGTTATTCTCCCTTACAGCTGAGTGCTGTGAGTGTAACTGTTCTTCCTGGTGCTTAAGATATTCCTTGAACCCAACAGTGTAACACTGAGCAGGCAGCAGCTGTCTACAAATAATAAAGATGCATGTTTTGGTTAACCAGGGATGTGTTGCTTGACTTCTTGGACAGCCCACTGTTTGCTAAGATAACAATACAGTAACACAGCTCATATATTATTAAAAAAACATTTTTACAGGATCAAGCTATGAATTTTGCAGCACTTTTAAACAAGAATGGACAGTAAAAAAACAGATCAAGCAAAGAGGAGGCAAAAACTAAAATTTGAAAATCCAAATGGCAGCAATTAGTGGATTAGTCTGCAGGGATGAAGTAAATCATAAATATGCATTGAGTTCAAAGTGAGTGAACTTTTAATTTATGCCTTGACCAATAGCAAGCCATGCTGACAGATCTGACTTTTGAGGGGACAAAGTGCCAGAGAGTAGAGAGAGGAGAAAGCTTTCATGGCTTCTTTGCTGTGTTGATCCATCAAGCTTTTTTAACCTTCAGTTGGACTGTATACTGTTCGAGGAAAGGACAACTGTTAATAGACAGTTATGAAACAGATGTCTTTGGTATGATGATGCCATTAAATGTCCTGTATGACATTACTCTCTAGTTGGTGACAAAGTTAGGCTGCCGATTTTTTTCACTGACCTTCAATGAATTTGTCATACTGCCTCTTCAATAACTTATTACACAAAAGTTGCAGAGTTGTAAACAAAATGTAGAAGTTGACAGAACAACAGGGAGGAAATACAGATTTGGTTGGTTGTAACTGAGTAGCACTAACCTAGCTGACAAGCAAGTTAGTGGTTAACTTCACATCAATAGCAGTTCACCAAGAAGCCCCACGAGTAATGTCACTATGTCACCAAGCCTCAAGATATTCTTGACAGTGCATTATTATAAATGTACCACTTTTGGGTGTGCTCATACCTTTGTGCTGTAAAAATATGCCAATGTTGAGAAACAGGGCTGGTAATTCAGGAAAAAATATGATGTAAACCATGTGTAGTCACGAGTGCCTGAAGCACCAAATAACTTCAAGACAACGCGGAACAGTGTAACAATAAGGAAACATATCACAATCTACCAGCCAGCACCTCAAATAAACAGAACAATCATTAAATTGTCAATATTTGTTGAGCAGAGGTGAATGAGCACTCAACTGGTTTGTTTATTGAGGTAAATCACATTTTATCTGCCACCATTTCATCAATGTGAAATTGGAAGAATGGAGACTGAGGTCTTTTTTGCTATGCCTAGATATCTTTGGCTATCTTTGGTCATGCATTGGCTCACGGAAGTTGGCAAACACATGTTCCTTAAAGTAGAAAATTATATAATGCCATATAGAAGGTGCACTGCAAGTATTTTAGTTGCAAAGTACATTGTGACAAATAAATAACTGAACAATATATAATACTGTCAATCTCCACTGCTGCCTTTGTCTTGGCTGTCTCTTTCTCTCCTCCTCTCCTCCTCCTATTCTTTATTGCTTCAGTGGTCTGTTCCTGACTCTACTGTTTCAGGTGCTGGAACAGCACTGGTTAGAATCCAGATATATTCTAAACAAATTAATTAGATTACTAATCACACTTGGCGGTGGAATGTTCAGCTTTCCCTCATGTTCTTTTTTTTGTTTGTTTCTACATACTCTGTTTTGTTAATACCTACGGTCCACACTGTCTTTGCACCCTGTTTCCTCCCACAAACCAGATAAATATTAAAAAGTTTATGGCCCCAGTCCAAAAAGAGAAAACATGCAGTATAAGAGTGAAAAATTACATAATAACAATATCCATTTGCACAACCAGTCGATATCGACTGCATTTTGATTAAGGCCTACACAGAGAGGAGGAGCTTTTCAGATAAGAGTCAAATTTGGGTGTTTGTACGCGTGGGGGTGTGAGTCTGAAAGTAAGAGAGAAAAGGAGAGAGGGTCAAAGAAGGACTAAGACTGTGAGAATCAATACAGCTCTGCAATGAAATAAGATTTGAACCATTTTATATAGAATAAAGTAGAAAAACCATGGCTGTTAATATTGATGAAATTTTGGTTGGCAGCGACATATATTGGAAACAATTATGTACAACGATCAGTAATATATTTTTTATGAGGCCATAACCAGGCTCGGGTTTATTCTGTTTTTCAGAGCAAACAAGGAGGGATTCCTGGAAAAATGCGAGTAGTCTGGGACTGTTCAAACATTTTTTACTTGTCTGGTCTTTTGCCATCAATGAGAGAGAAAGCCTAATAATTTCACACATGGTGAGTGTCCAGGCATATAGGAAACACTAAGTTGGAATAAGAGCCCTGACAAAACAAGCTGACTGTTGACTCCTATTAGGATTGCTTCGAGGGTCTGTAAAGTGACCATCATCTGTAGTTTTTGGTGGGTGTCTGACACTATTGGCAGTGGACTCTTATCAGCAGTCGTTCAACCAAATCGGCATATTGACTGTGGATCACCACTGAGAGCAGTCAGTGAGACAGCGCTGTCTGTCTGTTCAGCTTTGCAAACCAGTGATTTCAATCTTTTACTGCAGTTTTTCTTCATTTTTAAACGGCACATTCTTCTTTTCTTCTTTCATTTTCAAAGGACAACGTCCTTACAAGTCTATGCAAACCCAAACTTACAGTGTCAGTTTCGGCTGGATAGTTGTTAGTTTTGTTTTTGAATTGTTAAGTTGTTTTGTGCCTTTCACTTAGCAACAGATGATGGTGATGATGATGAAGTTAAAGTTTAGCTGGCCATTGACAGTTATCTGTATCACTGACACCTGAAAAGAGAATTATCAGTTCCCTTCGCTCATAAGAGCCAACAGTTAGCTTTAAATAGGACTGTGACTGACTCACATTGTTAGAGGAACACATTGGTTTTCAGCAAAAGCTTGACTAAATCTCAGTAACATGCTCCAAACTAAAGTTAGAAACTAGATGGTAAACATCGAAACATTTAGCTGTCCCTGATATTAGCAAAAATACTTGGCGGAGGCCAAAGCAGAGCTAAAAGAGAAGTAAATACTGGACCTCTGGTGTGGTCTGGTGTGGTCTGATGAATGTATAAAATGGTAACTTATTGCTAAGTATTAGACACAAAACAGATGTTGTTTGTTGTAATAACACTAATTAACACTAAATGCAGCTTTAGCCAAATATGAGTAGGGCATTGTAGGTAGGGCACTGATCATTACATGCGTTACAGAAAGCACTGATCACAGAAAATTGTTAAAAAACAATTTGTGGTTTTGATAAATGTCCTCAAATCAGTTTCTGTTGTGCTTTTTTAAATATCCAGTTGTGTGGAGTTTTTTTTAACTTTAGTATTATTTTTATACTTTGACTATTTTTAGGAGAGACAACAGACACTACAATAATCCAAAATATACAGTAAAAGGACAAAAGGAGATTTTTTTAGAGACCAAACATTGAAATGTCCAGGTCAGTCACCTTATTATAAAGTGTATATTGAATATACCGTACACTACCATGCTCCTAAGTGTGATTAAGGAAAAGCTATAATGTTTTACTTTTGGCACAACGAGAGATGATAAGTCATTTAATAGAATGATATTAATGGCTACAGCAATTAAAGTTTCTGTGATATAAGAAAAGCCAGTGGCAGAATTTCCACAGCGTATTATGACCGTGATTTGAGGTGTGAACACTAATGCCTTCAAGCCCTTAGGAGACTATTTAATATGTGCCAGCATACTGCACAGATATTATTCCTCATTACATCTGTGACCATAGGGAAGTCATAAGAACATGAAAGAAAAAAGATGTACGCAGCTAACGGCTGCTCCATTAAAGAACACGGATTATAAAAGAGGAGGACTGATCTAAATCTATCATCGCTGTAGCCCACAGATGACGGCATCAAACATATCAACATCAGTCTGCCAGTGTAATGGCAGCAGCTTCACACAGAGGAATGTGCATGAGACATCAATTATCTTCTGAGTCTATTTTAGGGGGCTTTGTAAAAAGAGGACAGTGATGTTGCCAGAGAGCAGTGATGTTTGCAGCCACTGAATTTTGTTGTTGACATTTTTGCCATGCCTCATGTGGTGCATGTTTCCTTTCTCCCATTGTGTGTGTGTCAGCAGCAGCTACTCTCCACAGAAATGTTTATCTGAGAAAATATTTAGCATCCATTAGCACATACTAGGCCACATTCCTACGATCACTTTATTAAAGAATGAAGCAGCCGTTACACACACTGCATTATATGTTGAGAATTTCATGAGAAATAGAGGCTAAAATCAATAGACAGTTCTTATACATGCAGGAATATTCCATTAACTAATTGGACCACCAAATGGTAAGGTACATTTGTCTAATGCCTGAATATTGCATACCCCTGTGCCCCATACAACAATCCTGTTCAATACACCAGTGAAATGTTCAGTGACAGTATGTAATCAATTCAATCTTTTAAAAGCGGACAATAGTTCAGACAAGGGAGAGATGTGGAACATTTTCATGTCAATAAATAATTTGGAGAAATTAGTATAATTAGCAGAAACAAATGAGACCACCACTGACAAGGGGCCTGGTAGACTCTCAGCCGCGCGCTGCATTTTCACTTTTGTGTTCCACCACGTCGAATTTGGCTGGAAATCTGTTGGATTGCTTTACAGCACAAAAACAGGACAAGGGTATGCTGTTGTGCCAGTGCAGATGGAGCAAAAGCTGTCAGAGTTTCTGCCAGTGGCAGATGGTGGAAGGAGTGAAAGGCAAATGGAAAAATGACTTCCAACATGTTTATCCTCTTCAGTGGAGCCAGAGAGAAAAACCTTTGACTGAAGAGGTAACATCCCCTGTGCAACCAGGAGCAACGGGGTTTTATTCAGAGACATGCTATCGCTGACAAGACCATTAGAGTGATAGAAGCTATCGTTAAGTTCAAATGCTCCATGTAAGAACTGATGCAGACTCCTCATAGAAAACTGTCAGAGAAATAAAATGAAACTGCAGTTTGTATACTTGGACTTTTTTAAATCATATGATTTTATGTCAAAAGGAAAAATGTTTAAAATTTTATAAAGTTGCATTACTTGATGCTCAAGGTCCTAATGTCAAGGTACAGTGTCAAAACAAACTCCTGCGATTCACCATATTTACATTAAGAGTAGGTGTGAAATATTGGTTTAGTTTTTTGCTGTGCTGTTTGAAGACTTGTAAAATAAAATGTTTGATTAAGGATAAGGAGAAAGGAGAAAAAGGTCTCCTAAAAATAAATTCATATTTTAATGTTAAATGGAAAATTAATTGGAAACATCCAAAATAGTGTGTTTTCAAATGAAAGCAAAACAAAGGTCATGTTAATTGTGGGTTCTGATAAAGCTTAGCACCAAACTGGTTTTGTGTCTTTTAAAGTAAGGCTTTAAAGTGGGCTCTTGGTTTTGACACTCACTTCAGAAACCAGCTCACATGCTCAAGAGAAAGCACATACAGTCAACTAAAATATCAAGCCAGCTTTTTTGATTTTTTTCCCCATAGGAAGTTCATAGCTAAGTGCCTGATAAAAGTCATTTTTCAAGACAAAACTGCACATTTGAGACTGGATTGTCAATGCTAATGTGTATCCTGATGTATCACACCTGCCGGTTTGATATCTAGGTAGTTTACAGTGCTCACTAACAGACTCTAAGAAATTTATGCTCAGAATTTGAGAGGAGTAAACTTTTTTTGTACATAGAAAGCTGTAAATCTTCTACATAAACTTGTGAATAATATTCTAAATTACTTCCATTATTAACCACTGGCCTACAAACACAACACTTGGCAATTGTAGAGCACTGAAAAACCCTCATGAGATGTTTTTGGCGGTCAATACCGTCATAAAGGTCTCACTTCTATTTCCTTTGTCATGCCCATCAAAAGCAGCACTCCACTGATCCATGGCTTTGAGCTCATTTCTTTGGACTTTTGGAAGATAATATAAGAACACAGAAACTTTGATATCTGACAGCAATGAGTGAAGCAGAAATAATCATCAGTGTCCTGTTTATTAGTGTTCAGAGGAATGTGCGTGATTATGAACCCGAGGGAAAGAGAAAGTAGGACTTTGAAACCTAAACTGATCCAAAGAGAAGTGAAGCCTCCACCCCTTGTCAGCTTTGGCTTTATCTGTATTCAAATCCAGCTCTGCAGGTCTCACTCCAAATAAAACTTTATCCTAAAAGTCAGAGGATTGATTTACTGAATTTAATGTCAGCAATGTAATACCAGGAAAAAAAAGAGAGCTGTGTTTCAGTGCACTTCGGTATATATTATGTCCTTATAAAAAAATGGTCTCTGGTGGAGATCATGCACTATAACCTAAACAAATTTTGATCATTTTTCTGTAAACTACTACAACATGCACTTACAGGAAAATTCTAAATAGTATGAAGAATAAACATCAAAAAAGAAATCAGATATGAGGATATTTTGAATATCGAGAAGTTCCATAATAAATACACAGAATTCCAAAAATTCCCAGGCATTTCAACACTGGATTTGTATTTTGCAGCTTTATCTCTTCAGCAAACTGTCAGTGTGTTTGATTGTGTCCTGCAGCCTGTAGACCAGTAAATATAGTCTTGGTATTAGAAACCAGAGGACTCTTTAATAATGTATGACGTGTCTGATTTCTTTGCAGAATGTCATTCAGAGACCCTCGTCTCTCTCTCTCCCCCCGGCCCCCTGATGTGGGCCACACAAGTCAGAGTTGAGGCAGGATTTTCAAAACAGCCTCTTCCTGTTGCTTTATCTCCATTTCCTCCCTCTTCCTGCCATTCATACTCTCTTCCAGAGCCACACTACAGCTCTGACCTCACTGCCTCGGCCATTTCCTGCCTTTTACGTGAACTCTGCTGACTCTGCGCCCAAACAGGTAGAGCTCCTGTACAACATCAGTGTGAAAACTCCATTCAGTCTTTTTTTTTTAAGTTGTGTCTGTGTGTGGCTTGTTAGCAAAACCAGAACACAACAGAGGTAATAAAATTTATCTTTTAGTTCAAAACAAATATGCTCACTGGCTGCATCCATCTGTGTAACATCTTATGAGCTTGATATTATGTTTTAGGCTCTCAAATGCTTTTGTGTCACAGACTTACAAACAGACACGAAGGACGCTCAGAGCGCTCTACTTAATAGGATTTTGTCTCAGTGTACTCTGTGGGAGGATTTCTGTTGGTAAATTACAACTGAAAGCTATGACTTTACACATCATGTGGGAGTAAGCAGCAAATACTGAGATGCTGAACTGATGCTGATGACTGACGGCACCTGACAGTCTGTGTAAATACCAGCAGGGACACATTTATTGAATTTAACTGCTCTTCTTGAAAAGGTGAAAGCTTCTGAACTTAGTTGATCAGTTTTTTCATATTGTTTCCTTTTCAATCATTTTGTGCAAATCAACATTAATCAAACTGACAGTTCCTTTGTTAACACTGTGTTAATTGTTTGGGTTTTTTTTGGCACCTGGCTTTAGACAAATTCAGTCCGCTAAGGAAACATACGCCCTTGGCACATAATGTCTAGCATGTTAAAAACAATTAATAACCTATACAAGGTGTTGTATTTGGGGTCAGTTGTCTGGCTACCTTAAAATTCAGTCTTCTATTTGGTTTTGAGCCAGTAACTTAGCAGCTTTTCACTGAAAAATGCTGTCTCTCTGTGGCTAGAAAGAGGATTGTTTGGGAGTTAGCAGTTACCATAATCATGAAGCAGGCAGTTCTTTGTCAGTGGAAGAGTAAGTCACAAAACTGCTGTGTTCACCTAATTTTTATCATGTAACTATTGTGACAAAGGTACCCCAACATTAACTAACTAACAAATACAAACAAACTTGTCCTAAACTACACCTGACTGGTTTTGTGTGTAAACCTAACCCCCTCTTATTCATGGCACCATGCATCATAAAATATATTTAAATTTCAGGGGTGCTTTGTAACACCTTGCAGAAAAGATGAAACAAAAGAAAAAACAATATAACAAATGAAAGAGAAACGCTTCAATGAGTCAATCTAGAGCTCGCTCACAAACAACACACTGTGTTATTTAGTTTGGAGGACCTGTTGCATAAATTGATTACAACTGAAGCATATCTTTTCTATCTGACGTTTCTGAATTTTATTCACCTGCTCACCACTCTGTATAATAGTGAATCTATAGTTTACTCAATATTTAGTAGTAAATTAAGCTTTTGGAAATTTAGCCAGCGGATAGTAATTGTAGCTTAGCAGAGAGTAATTTCAAAAACTGCATAGTCATTAGAGCAATTGTTTATATAAAGCATATTGACTGGCAGAGATTATTTTTCTACTTGCAGCAGTACGAAGGAAACTTTCAATGGAAATATTAAGCTTACATTTCTCTGCCTGGAAGCCTTTAGAGAGAATGCAGCGCTTTCCATGGGGTCCAAGTGAATGGGCTTGCTTTTGTGTTAGGAGTTACGCACGTGTGTTCAAATGAATGTGTGTGTTTATGTGCCAAGGTTGTGCTCACTGGCGCTCTGACTGCTGTGTGGCTGGCCAGTGTCAGGGGGAGGGGAGCTGTGCACCGTCATTAGTAGGTATTCCAAGCAGACAGACAGTCCCAGCTTGAAGCTTTCCCTGGAAGCTTCAGATGAAATGGCACAAATAATGAGGCACATTATCAATCACAGGCAGGGGGCAGCTGGTTCAGTGTATATGCGCTGCACACACATTCTCTCCTTTTTCTATCTGTCACACTCACATATGCACACGCACACATACACACACACACAGAGCCTGCGGCGAAGAGAGTGGAGCAGAGGAAAGGCACAGTAGCCTCGGAGCGGAGCCCAGAGATCATTACCCAAGCAGTGCTTTTATTCAGCTCATGGCTGCTCTGGCAGATTGAAGTACTACAACCACAGTTTTTTCACCAGATGAATAGATAAAAGAAGGAAAAGGTCAATGTCACCTGGAATAAATACAGGTGTCCCCCACCATCACAATAAAGAAACAAAGCAAACATCAAACATCAAAATGCTTTGAGCTTCATAAAAAGTGTGTTTGTGTGTTGTACTTTTTGAAGATGCAATAACTTATGCATAAACATTTATTTATTGGTGATTGTGTAAATTCCATAGACAAAGATGAACAGAATATTGTGTCAAAATATTCTTGCCTTTTCCTCCGCAATACTTTTTCTTTCAAAGTTACCGGTGTGTGTTTGTCTGAAATGTCTGTCAGTCGTTCGGAGTCAGTATCTGAGATGAAGCAGACATGGGAAAGGCAGGAGGGCTAATGTTGCTTGTGATGGGCTAAATTTTTAAAGATATGATGTCCCTTCATACATCTGCTTCAATAACATACAGAGGTCCAACCAGTTTCAGGAAAGAAGTCATGGTCTTGCTCTTATCTGTGTGCCTACATAAGACAGCCGACTGTCTGTTTAGTTTCAATATTTGAGCAGCTGGCTGAAGATTTTCTTCTGTCAAAGTTATCTATATTTTCCTGCTGCACATCCATCAGTCAAAGCCAGAGTGCCAGAGAACTGTCATGCTATGTTACAGCAACTAACTGTAAATCTTTGTCTTACCCTGTCATTATTGGAATGGACGTAGATAAATAGTGGTGTGTCATTTAGAATGTCCTTCTAGTTCAAAGTAAAAGCTTAAAGTAAGCAATATAAAAATGTAAGAGTTATGAAAAGCAACTGTCATTTCTGAGCTGTTCTTGGCATTAAGACAACAATGATACAGGATTATGTAACTGTAGCCGTAGGTGCTGCCATAATCCCTTCCCTCTGACAGCAAGTGCCTAAATCTAGAGCAGCAGCCTGGATTTATAAGTTCACAGTAGTTCAGAACAGCCAAAGCAGGCCGTCTGTTGTGTGGCGTGGGAACCGGTGGGATTAAAGCCACAGAGATCACACCAGCTACGATGGCTGGGCTGCACATCTGTGACTAAAGGTCAACAGAAATGCAGGAGATTGAATAACACGCCTCCTCAATCCGACGTCAGCAGATGACAAGAGATCATGGGAAGTGCCATCAAATTCCAGTATTTCCTCTGCAGTGTCAAGCTCATGTATATCCATCAGCAGTCTGTGGCTGTATTATAAAAGACATGCAAGCTTTGCACAGTGTCATTAGCAGTGATTTAGCAGAGTTATAAAATAAAATGTGAAGACTGGTGTCTTTGCTTTCTGATTTATTTCTTTCACAAATCTCTGCCACAATTTTAAAAGGCTTTTACCATTGAGGAAGAAAGAATTAAAAACAGGACCAATGATGGAAATCTTGACAGATGAATGGCATTGAAATGTAGCACACCTGCAAGCATGTATCTCATTGGTTGTGCAATAGAGATTGAAAAAAATTAATGCCGAACCATAACATTTAAAATTAAAAATGGACCAAACCCTCCATGTAATGTGAAAGGTTTCCTTTGCAGTGGCAAACCCACAGTGAATTATCACAGCCTTTTCAACTCCCATGAGCTCTGCTCTCTCAGTGCAAACGAGGGTGTCACAGTCAGTTCCAGGATAAAAAAATAGGAGAATTAAAAACCTTCAATTTCATTCTTTAAGGAGCTCTAGTCTCCTGTTATTCTATCTGAACAACATGTCTGAAGATACATATCAGGACCTTCTGTGTGCTCATTAGGTGGTGTAGCATTATCCAAACAAGCAGTTGAGAAATAAAATAAACTGCTATGTAGTCAATGCATCAGTGTAAAATGGTTACAGTATTATTTACAGAAGAGAGGCACAAAGCTGATTAACAAGAGAGCAGAGGAGTGACAAAACAATTTGAATAACTGATCAAATAAATTGAAACGTCATCATCTAAGGATTGAGCACAATCTACTGTTTTAAAACAAACAGATAGTGAACAGGCAGTAAAGGGTTAATAATCCTGCAATCCCAGACCATCACATCTCCCTTACCGTCCAGTAAAAATAGCCCAGAGGAGATCTACATCAGCCTGACCTGTAAATCCAAATCATACTAACTAATCAAAGTCTAATTACCACAACAGCATGACCAGACTGTTGGGAGGCTAGCTTTTAGCTGATTCCACTAGTGCACGGCTCAGACTCATTGCTGGACAACCTCCTACAACCAGCTCTGATCTCATGACTCCATGACCTTTGGCTTAGAGACTGTCACTGGTTCAGCTCATACCTACATACTGAAATTAAAGAAGGGAGGTGGAGATTTTAGAGAGCAGTTAAAACAAGAGCATATTCAGTTTTGTACTTACACATAAGTATTTACTTTATTAAATACTTTATTGTTAATATCAATTTTACTTGGAGATTAAAGAGATTCTGAGAAAACCACATTCTAACTGTAAATGGGGCCCACCTACTTGGTGCATTATTAAAGTACTAATGTTTTCATCAAGTAACTAAATCAAAGGGTTTTAGGGATGATGTTAAAATCTGCCTTTGAAAACAATACTGGAATATTATTTTTTAGCATCAATTAATTAAAAATGTAGGAAAAAAATTAGAAGGTAATGGTAGATGTCCTATGTATGAGAAGATATAGTACCATTGTAATCAACCTTTGTTACCACTCCAATGCAGTTTCTTAGTTTATGAAAATGGACTCGTTGTGGTGCAAATATTCACCCTCCAATAGAATAACTGTCCCAGACTATGGACCATCACTTTGCCGGTAATGAGCTGTGTCAGAAATCTAGGAGTAAAGGCAAGTATTAAAAGACTGATCTTTGGAGTTTAGGAATAAATATAAGATCTATCAAATTAATCAATCTCATCCATCAATTAATCAATATGAATTGGATTTTTATTTTTTCCAAATCTAGCTCTATTTAGAAAACATAAACATAAAAAAGATAACTTTAATCCTCTCTCCAGACTGTGGTCTGTTTTAAGGCTCTTTTATTTTTCATATTGTCTTTTCTCTCTTTTTTCTTGTTTTCTTGCTTTATATTCAGGCAGGATTCAGGCCCACATCTAGTCAAAGAAAACAATTAAAGGTGTATATACTCTGCAAGGCATTGAAAACACTCGTTGTGAGATGCATACAGCTTGTTCAGATGATAATTGCATATTATCTTTAATCAACTACAGCTGCACTGATGAAGGTCAGTGGTTACAAGTGGTGAGAAAGGAGAACCAACAGCCACAAGAAGAACTACTACTGATTCTCATTACCCAAAACTCAAACTTATGACTAAGGATAGACAATACTTACTTGATCAGGATGTGTTTGTCCAATCAGATCTTCTAACTAGAGTCTTTCACTCACAAGGAGTTTGCACATGCAACAAACCTTTCAGTAGCTCAGAATTTCTGATAAAGGATGAACCACATGAGGATCCCCACAGGGAGAAAAACTGAGAGTTAAGACTTGATGTACAGTGGCAACGGACTGTGAACATCAGACCAAAACCACTACAGTGTCTGGTAGGGAGGGATCAAAGGTCATCCACCAAGACTTTGCAGACGGGTGGAGAAAGATCAAGGGGGGCATTTACATTTAATGCCAGAGAGATTTTTAAGCCTAGACAGGGGTTACAACATCCCACACATATATAATCACCCAGACTCCACACAGGTCACAGATGATAACTTAGCCAGCCATTAGCAAGTGAACCTGTGCACTTTACGTACTTGGTTATTTTTTTAAGAACATAGCCTTGCTTGGGATACATGTTATATCAATGTTATGGCATTATATCACTGTCAATATAGAGAAGAAACTATGTTTTAGGGTAGAAGGATCAAGAATCTTCAATCTTACGGGACACAGAAAAAAAAGTCTTACTTCTTTCCCATGTGTGTACAAACAGCACAGGCCTGCTGTTGAAGCCCTCGCTGAGAGGACACGAGACACAAAAGCTCCTCCTTTAAAAATACATTCATGTCAGTATGGTTCATTAGAGAGTAAAGTGAACCCATTACCTCATTGCAGTTACAGGTAATACAGCTTTTTTATCACTGAGATTTAATTGGAAGCGAGGCGACTGAACAGCTAAGAGGAGATGAGTCACACAACCTGGCAGCCAGTGAAAAAACCAACAGCATATCTTTTACAGAAAACTGTGAGGAGCTTCTCACCAATACGTGGCATTCATTATCTTGAGAACACATTCAAGATCTCTTCACCTACAAAGAAGCTGGAAAAGAAATCTGGGCTCTTGACACTCCGGAAGGTAAGGATGCAGCTGGCAAAGTCAGGATGGCAGAAGCAAGCAAATAGGTGGAGTTTAAACTGCAGATGCTTGCTATAATAAAGTCTTTATCACAGACTTCTTAAGAGGATGCCAATTATAACTCTTTAGATGATTAAACAAGCATTATGCCAACAGTAGCTATTTAGCATTTGACTGAAGAATTTTTGGGAAGAGCTATAAATGCATTCCCTTGTGACTCGACTATGTAAAAAAAAATAGATACTGCTTGATCTATTTCAGATAAATCTAAGGTGAAACTCTGTTAATGGACAGCTTGGACGGACTTGAGAGGGAAAAAGACAATCCAGGGATCGTTAATCAATAAGAAAGTCCTTGGACTTGTGCAGAGTGTTTGAAATGGTCAGCTGGCTGCCTGCATGTTTCAGTGGTATAGATGGCTATTACCTTCATGCAGGGCAAGAGCAGGTCAGTTTTCTACCTAATTAGACTGCAGAGAAGCTTTTCCTATTAGCCCAACTACCACATTCTGCATCTTGAGGCCTTACAATGACTCATAATGAATGTGGTGCCACACATCCAGGAAGACAAGTATAATGCCTGGTTACACACACATTTGGAGGACATGGACATACATAGACATGTAAATTGGGATTTGGACAATAACAGGGCAGTAATGGAACAGGCAAATGCATTACTTTTCTTGATCATGCAGGTTTTGTGGTTCACCCTAATTTAAATAAGCACCTGTTTATGGTTGCCTAAATAGTTTACATCTCTGATTAGCCATAAGATAGTGAAAATCATCCAGGCACAGATTTAGAGCAACTTCTACTAAACTACCTCACCTAATCTAAGAAATCCATGCTAAGGGTCTCCTTTTGAGTAAGGCTTCAAACTTCCTAAAGCTGCTTCACAGTAACAGCTGTGATCACTGTCACTTGAAGGAATTTACTGACAAACGGCTGCGAAATGTTCAGATCAAAGTGAGAGTATAGCCCTATTTGCATTGGAAGTGTTACCAGAGGATCTCATAATTTAGAAATCACATCCTATGTCTGAGTTGTGTGTCCTGCATTTGCTCAGGACAAGTGAAGACTATATTACTCAGGATAAGACTATATTACTCAAAGCTTCCTAAACATAATTCTGTGAATATGATGTCAAGGCTTTGGAGCACATTAAGTTTAAGAGGCAGGGAACCTGTTAAGCAGAAGTCACATTAATAATACAGCATAGAGTTGTTTTGCCCACTTTCTGTATGTAAATACACACATAAGTACACGTGCAAAGCTACTCTAAATAGAAGATGCTTTGTGGCTTTACTTCAGCATAACACTGTTAAGTAGCTCCTCACCTCATCTGTCATCACTCATTTTAAAATACAGTTACACCAATTTCACAGTGCAGCCTCTATTCTGTTCAACATATTATGAACAATTATCAAATTTGCTTCTTGTTTAGGTGTCTCACAACAGAAAACAGCTGTTTAGGATGTTTAATGATTAATAATTAACCAATTCATGAAACAATGTAGTTAAAAAATGTTTTTTTTACATTCCTTCAAAGCAAGTATAGAAACTGAGATGCATCAACATACAATTAAATGATCAAGGAGATTATATATACATCATATATATACATCAAAATGTTCATTGAAATTAGAGGTGAATTGAAACATGAACCTAGAGGTTTCCACCACTAGTTATTTGTGATGGAAATTTTCATTTACAGATTACAGACAGATTTGCCCAGGATTAAGATCAGAAATGACCTCTACATTTATTACATCTTAGTTTTTTCCTGAGTTGCAGGGTTTCAAGGTAATTGTAGTCCTGTGCATTAGGGCTTAAACAATGTTTGCTAGACAGCAGCAACTGTGGCTAAAAATCTTATATACGAGGTTGGTTCCATTTTTATACGCTTGCAATCTGATTTAACTATTATGGGACATTAACAAGCATTGTGACTTTTTTATTTACTGCCATGTCATAGTGGGGAATTTTTTTTTTTCCTCATCATTGTGTATTCCATGTTTGTTAGATTTATTGTCACTTTAAAGCATACAAGACACTAAGAACAGGAGCTCTTCTTTTTTTACAAAGGTGACAGGTGGGATAATTTGAGAGTGTAATGCAAGAAAAACATCACAGATGAAGACAAGGCAACTCAGTACTTGATGATGTGCCACCTTGCATGTGTGCATTTGGCTACAGGAGGGAATAAAATATGAACATTTGAGTCCAAAGTTTAGGGCAAGAGAGTCATTTAATATAATATTACCAAATTATCATGGACAGAAAATTCAAATTTAACTCAGTAAAGTCCTTTAGAGGGAAAACTCCTTCTTTAATAGAGGCCTTTTTACTCTTAGAATCCCTTGTCCTCAACAGGCCCAACACAAAAGTAGTGCTTGGTTACTCAAACCAAGTGTAAAAGAAAGGGGTGCTGAAAATTCCAATACTAATTCAGAATGTCAAATGATCCAACCCATGTCCATGTGTCAATGTCCAATGATTTTATTGGTTTACTGCACCAAGAAGCTCAATTTCTGCTGCACCCACAGCACGGAATGACTATACTACATCTGAGGGGTGCTGATAGGGTTGCTGATCAATACCACTGACTCAACAATTAACCCTCGCTAACATGTCAATGACAGCAGGGTAGCAAAGGTTCTAAGACATTTCAGCTACAAAAAGTAAAAAGTCTTGTTCTCAAGTCATAAGGTATTTTAGATAGCAATATTCTCACTTATTTCTATTTGCTCCTGAAATTTCTAACGGTCCTGTGTTACTTTAAACACCCTAAAATATACAGAACCAAAAAAAAAATGCTTTCAGCTGCATCAAGAAGTGTGTTTGTAACAGAAAATAGAGCTTGCTGGCAGGAGGGAAGATCATGTAAATACCTCTGAGAGGCTTGTCAGAGTGGAAGACAGTGGAGCTGAGATCTCAGCCCTCTTTACCCTGCAGATATGTCTGCATCTTCTCTGCCGGACCAGCAGTCAGAAACCCACAGGGGTTTTGTTTACTGACCCACTACAGGCCCGGCAGGCGGGGGCTGGGCTGGCAGCTTGCAGAGCCGTTCTACAGCATCACAGAGCCAAGACCAACTCCACCCGAGGACAACCCCAACACATTTACAACAAGGTTACAATCAAAATTGCCTTGTGGCAAAGATACAAATGTTAGCAAACAACACATGTACACACACATACACACGCAATGCACAATCTTATCTTTCTTTTTTTTACTATATGTACTGTGTAAAGACATGTATATATATATTTCTTCACTACAATGTAATTGCATGGAACAGATTAAGTACTTGACTGACTTGACATGCTGGACAGTATTCATATCAGTCCTGAAAAGAGGCAGATTTTAAGCCTAAAGAAACTCCCTCCTGTAGTACAGACACATGGTTGACTACTGGACAATCTTTGAGTGACTGAGTGAATAGACATTAAGCTGAAAGAATATGATTTATGAAGGAAAAAGACAAACACTTGAGGGTACACTAATGTTATAATAATAAGTTAATTGATAAAATCAGTGCAGGTTGTTTTTTCTTCTGGAGGGGGCTTTGAGAAACGCTGCTGTAGTACAACACAAGACTATAAGCTATGAACTGTCTTGGCTACTTGAGTAATTCCACAGTTAATCACATATTAAGTGTTGTCTCAGTTTCTTTTCCAGAGTTTTCTGTGATGTCATAACTGCATGCTTAATAGACACTATAGTCCTTTGTAGGGGTGTAATTTTATATAACATCCTCTATTACTGCCGTCCTCAAATCAAACATGGTGGAAATGCATTGTAGTTGTTTTATATGACCAATACAAACTACATCATAAGTAATCTTAAAACGTATTACAATTGGAATTATACAAATTATACTGAGCACAAGATCTTTTGGATTTCAAAAAGCAAAGGTATTAAATGCTGTGACTTGTGTATTATGTCTTTTTTTCCAAAAATGAAGCATGACAGAGATGCAAATTGGGCTGCAACTAAGGATTATCTCCTTCATCAACTAATCTGTTTATTATTTTTCTGATTCACCATGTGTTTCACAAAACATCCGGAAAATGGTGACAATGATTGTCTTTGAGGAACATGTTTTGTCAAGAACAATTCAAAAGCTTCAAAACTCAAACTGACACCAGATAAGATAAGCATTTATTGAGTTGGTTATTGCAGCAGCCCAAGGCCAGAAGTAGGTACAGATTAATATAGAACAAAAAAATGAATGCTAAGAGGTAAATAATAATATATTAAAGTAGAATAAGAGAGAAAGAAAGTGTTACATGTAAAGTAGCTGTGGTGTGTTAATGTTAGTATGATAATGGCTCATATATGTATTCTATGTACAGAGCCGGCCCTACCCAAGTTGGTGCTCTAGGTGAGATTTTCCGAGTGGCGCACGCACGTAGCGAGCAGTGGCTCAAAAACGTTCGTCACGTCTTCTTAGTAATGTAGGAGTTTTAAGTTCTTTGTTCAGACACAAGGTTTTCACCAAAGAATCAATGTGAGCTTTTCCATTTCAACTTAAGATTTAATGGTAATAACTAGTTTTAATTTCGTTTTTCACGATTTTTTGGCGCCCCCTGGAGGCCGCGGCGCCCTTAGCATTTGCCTATACTGCCTATTGGAAGGGCCGGCCTTGCTATGTTGTACATATGACAAAGAGTGCTGACAAATGCCTCAGTGCCTAAAGTTACTTATTGTTTTGTAGGTATTTTTTACTGTTTGTAGCTGGGGGGGGGGGTAGACCTGGACAATTCTGCATTGATTCACAATGTTAACTGTCCAGCATGCACTGCAGCATTAAACAACTTAAACCAACTCTGCGCTGAAGAAAATAACTGCTCAGTCTGTTTCATCTCAAAAGCTCTGCACCCACTCTGCACCCAGAGAGGCTGCTGACTGGACAAAATCATAGATCACAATATTTTAGACCGAATGCCTCAATGACTATTGGTGCTTTCACAAAATACAAAAACACGGAATGTTTGATAAATAATCATGAATCATGTTAATATGAGGATGAAGTGGGTAAAGGCATGTTTAACAGCAGTTATAACAGTTAAGTGGCAAGTTTATAAAAATTATATCATTTTACCATAATGCCGTATCACATTATAGCAATATCCAATATCTAATACAACATCTAGTCTCATATACAGTATCAACACAGTACTGATTGATTATTTTGCCCTATATATGGTCTCCTGGGGATAAACTTTACCATTACTGTGTGGTGGTATACAGAAGATAAACAGCCAGTCCTACACCTTAAAAAATGTCTTTGTCTGACACACAGAGAGTTTAAATGAGCTGGCGTTATTTCAGTCACCCTTTACAACCAACTCGACCCCTGACAGAGCCTGAGAAAAGCCACAGGAGCCCACTATAAGCTGAGAGGAAAATCTTTGCCTGTAGAGCAGCTCTAGTTTTCAGTGTGCAGAATGATGTGAAATTAAATGGAACTTATCTCTCTCTGCTGTCAATACATTCATATTAGCTCCATGGCCTCCAGGATGGTTTTGGCCCCAGGCAACAAATATTCAAAACATTTTAGCTGTGAACAAGATTTGGAAAGCTTTTATGTTTGCATAAGCAGGTAATGGGTTACTTAGGAACGTATCTTTGCCAAGGCCACAGAGTCAAAATGTCACTTTTTCAAAGAAAAAATGAGAATATTTGTGGGGTTTTTTTTCATTTTTCTTTTTATTCACCACCAAATCCCACCATGTGGCTTCACAAGATAACAGCTCTCTTGGGGTTGTTGGATTTCATGAAGATTACTGAAATTATGCTTGATCACAGCAGTGTGAACCAACAAACTTGTATGTACGGACGGGATGCAAATTAGCCATGAGCAGAATAAACTTTAGTAGACAGAGTACTACAATAAAACTACTTTGGTAACAAAAAGCTTTCTTTGCCTTTATTCATCCATATAGAGATGAAGGACAGATGCTTATTAACAGGACTCAGTCTCTTTGATATATGTTGACTTCCTCAAGCAAGTAAATCAGGGCAGTATTGACAAAAATATATATTGCTTTTAACACCAAACCTTCAGATCATACTGACTGAAAATGTTACAGTGAAAATGAACAAAGTATCTCTGTGAGTGGCCCTGCAGGTATTCACAGATCTCTTTTACACTCACACCTGACCCTCAGTTATTCTGGTTAATGGGATAGATAATAATATCTGATTATCAACCAAAAATGCACATTTTCACTGTGCATCAGAAGGAAAGATTAGTTTCTCCCACAATGGATGGATTATGCAGCAAATACACTAATTATTATAAAGTCTACATGCCATGTGTCTAACCACACTTGTTCTGACTGAACTGATCCTGTTATATTTGCTAGCTGCTGAGTCTGATCTGATAGTTATATTTACCCAAAGGTTATTCAAATATGTGCCCAACATACTAAAATGTTAACAGAAGTTCGAAAAAATTCTGCACACTTAATTTTTCATCAGATACTTGATCCAAATACTGAAAGCTCTGGTTCAAAACTACAACTTAATAAGCCTAAGTTACTGTTACTGGAGTTAGAAAGAGCAATAGAGTGATAGGAAGTACAGAAACCCTCTGTTCAGTCAGATGTTCTATCCTCACAAAGTTATCAAGTTACTTGCCTAGGTAGTGGGCTAGCTGAATGGTGGAAGTTTTGCAAACTGCCAGTCTCTGCTATTGAGAGAGGAAGTTAAAATTCATGTGCTTTGCCAGTGTAGGTCAGAGTCACAATAAAGTACAGTACAGTAAACGCAAGGTCAGCATTGGCTCAGATTAATTTTTGTCACTGCTGATCATTGAGATCAGCTCAGGACATCTCTAACTGTCAATATTAATCCTTAGTAATCTATACTAATCAATAATAATAAGTACCGTGTATGTATCCAAACCTGATATATTTACCTCGGTGACATTGAGCTCCAGTACTGCCACAGACTATTACAAACACATCATAAGTCAAACTGTTGCAATGGGTGACATGATCAACATGCTTCTTAAACACCATAAACACAAACATTTTGAATCAGTTCCACACATGGGGCCCTATCGTACACCCAGCGCAAACGCGGTTTGACTCAAGGCAGGAATTGGCTGAGAGCTGTCTGACACAATACATTCATTGAGCGTTGTCCCTGTCCAGCCAAAGAAATGAATGAATGAATGAATAAATAAATAAATCCTTGTAGTTCAGCCATTTACGTTTGCACCGGGTGTACGATAGCAATAAAGGGAATGAGAGCGGATTCTCAGATTGGTTCATGCATTTTTGGCCAGAGCAACACCCATGAAACACCTATGAATTGATGAGATTTTTCTACACAGCTGATTGGACTACAGACTGTGCGCCAGCGGCGCATTGGACGGGGCAGAGTAGGATTCCTCTGCTGCTCCTGGAACAAGGTGGCAAAGGTTGACCTGGAAATTCCCTTGAATTAAATCGAAACTTTCCCCGCCCAATGTGCCACTGGTGCACGGTGGAAAGTGTACGATAGGGCCCATGATGTCATGCTGCCCCAAATACTCCCTGGAGTACCAAATAAGGACTAATCCGCTGCTGAAAATAGTCCCCAACAAATGCAGTATTTCCTCTATTTGGAGTAATATTTAGTAAAAGATACATATTTAGCGAAATGTTAGTTGTTGATGCAAATTAGGAACACATGATTTGATGCTGCAGCTCTTCTTGTCGATGCAACTGTGTCAGAATTATTGTCAAAGTGTGTGTAACGCGATTCATCTCTAAGCTCGACAATCATGGAAGGCCTCTGGCAGAGAGACAGCTGAGGTGTGGAGATGCTGTGAGACAGAGAGTCAACAGACAGGAGAGAAAAGTGCCAAGTGATGATAATAAAACAGCTTGCTCATGAGAAAAGTTGCTACTGTGCAATGATAACAGCTGCTCTCACTCCATTTAGGCAAAGATCAAAACACTAAAAAACAGTAAAGTTCAATTCTCTCAACAGAGAGGTGAGGAGAATGAAAAAGAGTAAAATCTGTGTTACAGCCTAAAAATGCATTCAAACCCTGTAAAACTGTTGTGTTATCCATTGTTTTTATTAAATGTTTGCATCAAGTCCTCCACTAAAAATCCCCTGCAGCAGTTATCATGTTAATGACAGCACATTATCCAGGGCAAAGTGAACTCCTGCTGCCACATTTAACTTTCATTCTGCCACTAGCATAACTGTGAACCTTAGAATAACCTACAAATACAGTACATTGGTCCACGCCTGCTGCCCTGATAACTGACAAGACCGTTAGATAAAATTGCAATTCCAGGTCTGTCCACAATGAGTCTTTAGATCTTCTATGATATAATGGATGAGCAACGGTCAAGCTGCTCTTAAAGATAGGTCCTGCAGCTGGCAGAGAAATGGCTTCAGCTGAATGACAGATGGCCTCCATTTACACACCTGATAAAATCCTGGGGAAAAATGTTATCATCTGCTCTTAAATGGACAGCACTAGCTAGTTTGATGTGATCCATCTGGGTGAGTACCAAAGCTGTTCTACACAAGGTGAGCTCACAAAAACAATCAATAAGTAAATATGTAAACAGTGGTGCTCAATAAATTATACAGACAAAAAAGCCTTTGAAGTGATGATTTTTGGACAATAAAAATAAATCAAAAGGAATATGCTATTACAGGACACACATCATCTGTATATCTGGAGCCACAGTTATTGCCTTAACCTGCTGTTGATTTTTGTGAGGTTAGTGGCCACAGGGAAATGGAGCTGTCTGAATATTTCAATGACTACGTATCTGTAATCTTGTAGAAGGCCACGGGTTACTGTAGTTATATACTTGTAGTTATTTCCCATTCCCTAAACAGCCTTGCCATACCTGCTTTACAGACATTGGGCCTCAATCAAGAATATTTTGGTATTCTTCCTTTAATCCTCTCCTCAGGGATGCCTCAAATCAAGCTTTTTTGGTTTCCATCCAAGTCCTTTAAAACTGGCTAGCTGCCGACACTAAGTCCAATCCAATAACTTTTATTTACCTAAATGTAAACTTAATGTGTTTTTGACAAACTGATATAACAGGTAAAGACCTCCTAATCTTACGTACCGTATTTCCATGAACTACTGAGTTATAACACTAAAGGTCCAATATCAAAACTATTAAGCTATTGAACGTTAATCATTGTGATTTCAAGAAGGTAAATGTATTTGGATAATGCGACTCCAGAAAGCAATTGATGAAATCAGCTACAGAGAAGCTGTCTCACTCTGCTGAAACTGTTGGGACTTTAAAAACACATTTAGTCCATTTTTGTACAAGGATGTGACGGGCTGATGCTTCTTTTACTTCATAATCAATCTTACACAGTACAGACACTGACTACAGAGAGCACTCTAGCCTGACCACCACCCAGTTTTATTAATCATCTCTGTTATTAATCATGTATGTTGCATTACCTCAGACTCCATTTTTTAAAACCCCCTCAGAACAGTCAAAACTTCTGCGCTCACACTGCTCAGTTGGACTGATCCCAGCATGAATGTTCAAACTGAATGATACATGCTCATACATTTGGAGGAAAAAAGGGCAAAGCTGCAAAACTTCAGCCAAATAATTCAAAATTTTTCAAAAAAGCTCCAGACTGAATATATGTCTTGTGTTTTGAACTGATGGTCAAATAAAATTCAGGGTATATTTTACAATTTATTGACAGATTTACATCAAAGTAGTCAATTGGTAAAATAATAGGTAGAATTATTAATAATAAGTGTATTATTAGAGTATGGAAGAAGAAGCTGAGCCTAAGGGTGACTGGAAAGGTAAGGACAATATGATCTGTCTGTTTTGCAGCTAAGGCAAGTTTTATTTCTATCACAGCAGAGTGTCAGACAAGACTGCAGTCAGACACATCATGTAAAATACTTCTCAAATCTTGTTACAAAACAAGCTCACTACAGTTTATGACAGATCTGTGATAACAGCCATGTGGGAAATCTGCTGACTGGAGGGTAGAGTTAACAGTTTCTGGCTCTAAAACACTGTCAAAAGCATCAACACACAAATAAAGAAGACATCAAAATCTAACACAAAGTAGGCCTTTCGCTTTTAAAAAGGGCTTTACATGTAGGTCTCTGACTTAATGCATTCAGCAGTTTGTTTGGCAATAAAGATCCAAACAGTATGGAGAAAAATTTTGACATTTCTTTGAACCATCTGTTCATGATGAAAACTCAGGTTACCCTTAAACTTGTGCCTCATAGATCAACCATTTCTTGGCAAGAGTTAAAAAATCTAATTTGTACCGCTCTGCTCCAGTAAACAAAAGCTGCCACTCTGCCACAAGATGATCAATAAGCACAGCTCAGCACAGCCAGTGGCCTGCTCTAAGAGGGATCCGATATAATATTTCAAGGAAACAGTCAAACCTATTTAAATATTAATATTGATTTTGGTTTCTGTTCTACGGAAGTGACAGAAAAAAGGTTATTTAAGTCCCTAGCAGGACAAACCCATGATTGGCTAATAATTCATGTAATTTGGAATGTAATTTGCACAACTCAAAAAAAAAATTAAATACGTCTCTTTCAGTTCTTTGTTGTGGGGCTGTTATTTGGTATGGCTAAGAATGGATATTGATTAGCCTACAATGACATAGGCTAAAAAATGTCTGTCCAGTCAAATTAAGAAGAATGATGATTTATGGCTATCATGCCTGTCTGACTATATTCCACAGGACTTCCAATCAGAAAACAACTCCAATTCTTTGCTTTTAAGCTAAATTTAGTATTCAAGTTAGCCCGACATGGTTTGAAAACTGATGTTTACCACCCATAATCTGTATTAATCAGGTGATAAGTAGCTCAAAAGGTGTAGCAAAGCTAAAGCTACCTCTTTCATGTAATTGGTGAGAGATGCCAAAATTTTAGTTGGTTACTGAGTTACTTCGTTTCTTAATACCCGGTAATGGATTAATAAAAACAAAGATATAGGGTGGTCTACTCTTTCTGCTACTTTTTGCCCATTAGTTGGCTACCTAGCAGATTACTTAAGCTAAAAAGTTTTGCATAGAAAAGCTGATGCTAATTTATTTTTAGTGTGAGTGGAAATTTTGGGTCAGTGGAAACTAAAACACCAAGCCTCTTCAAGAAAGCAGGAAAATAGCTTTGCTTATTAAAAACACAGTCATGGGTGGTCTATTCTGAGCAGACAAGTCATAACTAACAGATTATTGGGTTACTGGATAATAAGCTCAAAGGTTTTGCATGACGAGCTAGTGCTAACCTTTTCATGTAAGTGAATTTAAAAAATGCTAAAACAGTTCACCTCATACTTTGGAGCTATAATGGGATAAACCCAGAGTAAGGTGATCTAACACAGTTTGCCACTAAGTCAGTTAGTCCAGCTTTCTAACCAAACAATACCCATATGATCAATTTTAAAATTTATGTCTTGACATTGAAACATTTTAGTGGTTGAAGAAAAAATTGTATTTGAGTTGATAAAGAGCTGCCAATTAGGCTGATTTGAGCACCTACTGAGCTACTTCTGAACCAAGTTTTCCAATAGTTATGAGAGTTTTTTGTTAATTCAAAGTTTTGGGGACACTAAATGAAAAAAATTAACTTTGATATATATTTCAAGCCAAGTTTTCAGTGAACCGAGACTTTAGTTTAATATCAGCAAAGAAAATGCAATATTTTATGATATTAGGCAGTTTACTTATTGTCACTATAGAAGAAAACGTGGTTTTAATTGGAAATTATATCAGATTGATATAAAAAGGAATGGTGGAGTCATTATGAGCAGCAAACCTTTTCTCCTATTAATTTGGAGATTAATTTACTTTTTCAATCTCATATCATGATTTCACACCAGGGGGCAAATCCAAAGCAATGTCTTAGGAAAGGTTTAATACGTTTGAGAAAAGTAATCCTCAAATTAAAGGAGATGTATACAAATGATCTGTTTTATTCTACTTTCATTTAAAGCAGCCATGAAGTTTGTATTGTTGTTTGTGTTCATCTCAAAAACTGTATTTCTCCACATTGTATCTGTTTATACATCTGTTTCTCATTAGCATTAGTCTGTCCAGACTGTGTACAAAATCACTAGATTATTCTCCATCTGATGTGCAGTCCTAAGTAAATCCCTTCTAGTTGAACCATAAGCAGTTATTAAAGCAAAGAACTAAATCAAAAACAAAACGTACATCCGAAATTGAAATTAAACACTGAAAGATTATTTCATGACACAAAAATCTTTTACCCCCAAAACCATCAATGGGTATTGCAATACAAACTCCAAACTCTCCTTTTTTGAAGTTTATTTATTCCTCTTATCTTCTGTATTTTAATAACAGCCTATCAAGGCCACCCTCAGGCTTCAAACCCTACTGTGTTCTGTGTGTGAAATGTATTTTTGCTTTGCCTTCAAATGCATCAAAAACAGCATATAATTCACAGCTTGCCCACAGCAACTGTAGCATATATATACTTACTCAAGAAGTTAAAACTTTGTTATATTCCTAACCAATTCTCATGTCTTCTGGCAGTGTTCACTTTTTTGACTCCTGATTCACTGCGCGTTGTGAGCTGCTGACCAGTGAGCAGTTATTTCCTGCAGCGCTGCACACACGTAAACACACTAAAGCCTTGAGTCTCGGTCTGAAATAAATACTCTCAGAACAACAGCTTTTGGTTATGAGTGAAGGTTTGTTTATTGTATGTGTCACTATGTGAATGTGAAAAAGCAAGGATTTTGTCTTATTCAATATGGCTGCAATGCCCCACAGCAGATGCTGTATATGCACCATAGAACATCTCAGGGCTTGTTTATGTACTTAAGAGTATCACAGGTAAACTTGTTCTAAAATCATATAACATGAGTTAGGCTTGAAAGACATGCATTTATTAATGACCCAGGAGAGAAACACTGGAACAGTTTTTGAACAACAGTAGCTTATTAAAACTTTAGTTTCATCAAGCCATCATTTCTATTGGTTATAATCAAATTGTACTGAGTAAAAGTCATTGCTGCATTTTGGGCTCATGGTGACAATGCTACACGATGAAGTCTGACAGGGCACAAAACATGAGCTGTCAGATATTTGGGGGTTGCAACAAGTATTTTAAAAATAATCAATTAATCAATAAAAAGTAAAAAAAAAAGTTCTTTTTTAAAAAATGTTATGTCACTCAAACAGTTCAAAACCCAAACTTATGCAGTTTCCAGTGATAAAACAACAGATTAAAGCGGTGACTCTTCTCATTTGAAAAAAATGAGCCAGTGCATTGTTGCCGTTTAGCCTGAAAAGAGAGATGAATTAATCATGAATTAAAATATTAGCAAATATTTTTTTCTTCAAGCAACTAAATAATTCATTGTTTCAGCTCTAGTCAGATGATCAGACAGGTTGTTAATAAACTGACAGCAAGATTATCTAAACCACTATAACAGGAGGCTAAAGTGTAAGTGAACACAGAAGCAGCCAGTAAGTATAATGGGTCAGAGCTGACACAATAAACCAGTTTGCAAACTGTGAAGGATATTAACAACAGACAGTTTGGTTAATAATTCCACCAGCAGCCATGGTTTTCTGGTAAGTTTGACTAACCTGTGCACTGGTTTTGCATGTGAGATTTTTGTCAAATAAACTACAGTGTGTCTGTTCATGTAAATGAGCATGTCACCCAAAAAAAAAAAGAAAAAATCATGTGTTTTAATATTCTTTGGACAACAACAAGGTCTGTGGCACAAAGAAAGAATATACACACACAAACACAATGCTTGAATAGAAGTTGCATGCGAGAAGAGTTGGATCATTGTTGCTTCTGTTCTTTTCACGAGTTCTGTTGACACCGAATAAATTAAATTTTCAAATTATTATGTTTTTTGCTCAAAGGCATCTAGATGGGAAATTATGACTGACAGTTTGTTTTATTCACTTCTGAGAAAAATTTTGATAAGCCAGTGAGTTAAGGATACATCAACCAACAACCAAACTATCCTCCAAATCTACTATTCTCCTGTCTATTTACCAGGATGAATTGCCTTGACCACCAGGAGCCCCGAAAATCAGGTTTACAGTGTGACAACTTGTTTTTGAACAACTTTTGCGGAGATTAGCAACATCAGAGTATGATTTCATGTAAGGAAATCCATTATTTACTTTTACTTTTACTGACTCAAATGCTTCTTTAGAACATGTTGGTTGTTACATGTTATAGTATGCAACTCTGAAAGATTACTTAACAGTAAGGATGCAAATGTTTTTAAAGAAGAAATTATTTTATCTCCACTGGTCCAAGCCATATATCTACCAACATGCATAAAGTCTGACCGTGAAAAGAGCTGTTAGTGTGAGTTTGAGTGAGAAACGGAGTTAACTGCCAAATAAAGCACAGAGTAAACACAGAATAGAAGTCTTGTCATCGTGGATCAGCTCATAAAGCACTGTGGTGGGAACAACACGCTCCCACTCTATCAAAACAAAACACTGTTCTTAAATCTACCTGATTCTCTCAGCAGCCTTCTCACTTATTTACCTGATTACCTGAGGGGTGACCTGTCTTACTGTGTAGAGATAGGCTAAAATTATACTGTTTGTGTGTCCGTGTGTGTATCTAAGTAAGTGTGTGTGTGTCAGAGGCCCTGGGAACAGAGATCCCCCACTGGCCCTCCAGTCAAGGCCAGGACGGCATGCTGACTGCAGTCAACATAAAAAGAACTGCTGACGTGGCCCAACTGTTGACCGAGCACAAGGGACAGGACTCCTCTCAGCTGTGTGCAGAGGAAGTGCATTTAACTCTCAATGTGTGTTTGATTTTGGACCTCTGAGGTGAACTATATCAGGGGAATTTGAGCACAAATCTGTGTACTTTGCCACGAAGGTGTTAAAAGGCCACACTGGGGTGGAAAATCCATCACTGCACTGATAACTATTTATAGCCCTGCACAAACGATGAGTGAGCAAATATGATAATGATGTCATAGGTTAAAAAGACCTAACAGTACTGCAGTCGGCACACACAAACAGAACCAGGTTATTGCTGTAGATGCAGTTATGCCAAAATATAATTTGTGACGGCAGTATTTCAGCAGGAGCAGCATAACTGGTGGCTTCTGAACTTGTGCTGGGCTCATCAAACTATCTGTTAGACTGTAGAGCTAATCATTCACCGCCAGAGATGCTGCAATTGCATACTGACAGAGGCAGGGAGGAAGGGAGGCAGGGGGAGGATGGAGGGAGTGAAGGGAACTATCATGGCATTAGCATTGCATTGATATACAGTTAGATGACAGAAATTTGTAAAATCTCAAAGGTTCCACACACTGTTTCTCCCTTTACTAAATCCGGTTGTAATGCAAGCAATGTTGCAAATTAACGGGCCAGATTTTTTTTTATGGATACACAATGTGATGACATACTTTTATTTTTAAGTGCATTCTACTAGTTTTGCACAGGAAGTTCAGTTTTTTCATCATGAAGAATGTGTTTTTTAAGTTCCTCTGTGGTTTTGGAGGGAATCTAAAAAAAACAAACCCATGAAGATGTCACAATGAAGTCATCAGGATTATCTTGGCTTTGGCACGAGATTTCTCTTTAACAAAACATCTGAATAATCAACACAGGTAAAGAATCCCTGGATTAAGCTTTAATCCCCCTAATAAAAAAAAAAATAATTCAATTCATTAACTTTTAAACCTAAACCAGGAGTGTATAAGCCCCAGCGTATGTTGGTCCTGCATGGCTTTCTCCTGGAACTCTAACTTTTCAGATGAACATCAATTCACATTTTTTTATAGAAAGACTATTTTAAAAATATATATATTGGATGGTGGGAAGTCTTCTCAGTAGCCTAAAAATTGGGGAAAAACAATGCCAGGTTACTGAGAAGATTTCAAGAAAACAAAATGTATTGCTGTGGAAATTGTCCTTCCCATTAAAAAAATACAAACTACATGCTCACCAGGGTTTGTTAGTAATTCCTTTCGAGTATTGCTTTCCATGTTACTTTTTGAAGGCTGTGTTTTTACTCTTACACAAACATATTTTAGAACAGTAATCTCCTTTCTATTTTGTCATACTTGATGAATACCTTTGTAACAAATCATCTGCTCTAACTGCAGGCATTCAGTGTGGAGGGGAGAGTGCCCAAGGGTCAGCTCTGCTATAAATGTAAGCTAGTTGCCAGCTGCCCAAAAAAAAAAAGAAAAAAAGCACCACCTGTCTTTTGACCACAATCCGATAATGATGGTGCCAAACTAGAACATGAGGCAGCTTCCAGGGACAACCACTGAACCACATCTGGCCACAATTTTCATACCAAAATCTAAAAACGAAGAAAGTTAAAAAGTGTTTGCTGCTGCCTCCTGAAAAACAGAGAGGTCTCAGGGGAGAAGAACTCCTCTAACCTAGCAAGCACATTAAAGAAAAATGTACATCATATAAGTAAAAATTAGTTAATCAGTTACTGTAAGCTAAGGCAATCATCATGTTTATTTTAAAAGTCTGATATCTTGATAATGACATTAATTTACCTTATAACCACAGTGCTCTTTCAGACTTTTAAATGAAAAAAACTAATAATGATTGATTCATTTTAAAATAAAATTGACTTTTATTTTAGTTAATTTATTAGACACACTCTTTTTTACCTTTGTGTGACCAGATTCTCAAAATCTCTCAAACTGTTACTTAATTCAGTTTTTATGAAAAATAACTGTTTTTATTTTTGTTTTTCAGCATAGATTTCTAGTTCTCTGACCACCGTTCCTCCCCAGCTGGAGGGCCGCTAAACAATAAGTACTCACTGTCGCCACCGCTGACTTCTTTCATTTTCTCATTGTTTGTTTTGGCTTCGATGAAAGACTCTTTTGTGCCATAATAATTGTTTCTTTGCATTGTGTTGCCATCAACAGATATTGCTTTTCACACATCATAGATCCAGCAAGTTTTCACTTTCAAAAGTCTTTCTGATAAAAATTTACTAAAAAATTGTATTTTTGTGGATCTGTGATTTAATGTGTCTGAGCTTTTGGCAAAACATATGCAAGACTCAAATAAACAAGAATACAGTATTGGTCTAAGGCTAGAAATTGATATTCCATGAGATAGAGATGCATGGATTCAGCCTTTAAAATGTCAAGAAAATACTAGAAAATGCTGATCAAAATTCTCTGTAGTGCAAGGTGATATCTTGAACTTAATAATAACCTGTGAACAATAGCCTGAAACCTGAGAAGATTTTTTCGACATCAATGTAACACAGAGAGAAAAGCTGCAAATCCTCTTATTAAAGAAGCTGGAGATTCTTGTATTATTGTAATATTGGACCAATCAAGAGTGTTGTAACATTGCATGTAGCACTTTTTTTTTTTACTTTTTCTCCATATTTCCCTCCCCTGAGTAGGTAAGAAGGTTAATAATGTTTAAAAAGCCTAATTTTATAATACAGCAGCCTACTGTACATGGAGTGGCAAGTGGTTAATGTGTGAAGCAGCTTTAAAGCAGTATGTCTTTGTTTGTGTATGAAACACTATACATACTGAAGTGAGGGATCCATGTGATGCACTAAGATGCACAAAGAGAAACAGCTTTTTAATGTTAAACTGGCTATAGCCTGCAAGCATACCTACATTTACTAAACAATTAACCTTAAATGTTTGGGCAGTCTTGGTGAAACATTTCTAAATAATTGTCAAAAAAAAAAAAAAGGAAAAAAAATATTTCTAATTGAAGCACTGGGCAGCTTTCCAGACCAACTACGTCGTTTCAAACGAAAAGCCTTCTATTGCCGTGAGAGGAAGAAGTCAAAGTCAACGCTCATATACTGCACATCTCATCATTTGCTTCTTTCTTTTCAGTGCCTTCAAAATGATTATTTGTCGCCTAATCAAGGTGGAAATAAATCAGCCAGCAGGACAAAAACTTGTTTTCTGACAACGCCACGACAGACAGCTGTTTTCCTCCCCTGTCACAATAAAAACAAAGTCACACCCACTGATCCACGGTGCTCTGATACAGTTTGTGCTCTCCAGTACAATATCCATGGTGTTACATACACTCTACGTGCGCCTAACGGGATCCATATTACACAATACGCGTGTAAAGCGTGCGTAGCCTGTGCATGAGCCTAAAATTATTCCTGACGATGTAAAAAAATTACAAGGATCATTAAACAGCTGATCCGTGACTAAGTGGCAGAGAGTGTGCGTTTGATTTGCTTGCGTAGTTCCACCTGACGGAGATGGCACAGATCAACACACCCGCCTACCACAGAGAGCTCTCCAGCCGCGGAGCAAACAACCTGGTGTCACAAAAGGACTAAGAACTTTGACAGAGCCCTGCTCATCCAAACTACGTGACACAAATGAACAGCCAACTTACTTTTCCTGCATGACATTCTCCTTGATGGCTCCCAGGGTGGAGTGGTTGCCCTGCTGGAGTCTGCAGGTGGCCAGGTGCCTCTGGTGCTGATCTTTCAGGCAGGCGTTTTCCTTGCAAAGGTCGGTCACCTGGAGCTCCAGCTCATCAATCCGGACCCTCTGCTTCTCCAGCAGCCCCTGTTGGGTCTCAATAATCTTATTCAGCTCCTTTAGATACTCCGCAGCCTTGCTGGGATTCTCTGTCGGGTTCTCCATCTCGTAAAAGCCCCGTTGCCCGTCCATGAAGGCGTTATCCACACAACCAGAAAAGCAGCCCTCTACTTCATACACACACACACTCAGTAGTAGTAAGACTGAGCGCTGTTAAATCCAGAGATCCTCCTTCGCTCCGACATGGCTCGTTTGACGTGCAGTAGTGGCAGCTATGCTGTGAAGTTGGCAGGGTTTGGTGCTCTGCTGTACGCCGACGCCGCGTCCACAAGCTCTGCACCGCAACAGCCTAACTAACCTCCAGCCAGCCGCTCCGTTCATGGGAAAACCGTTTAACTCTTTCAGGGCTGGAGGTTGAGCGCTCCGGCAGCGCGGTCCGCCGCCTCATAAGGGTTCTTACGTGTTTTTATGGAGAGAAAAAAAAGGACAGCGACTTGGTTCAATTTATGTTCATCTACTCAACAGGTAGGCTGAGTACGTGTTACGCCAAATCACAGGGACACGCACTCACTATGTCAGTATAGGCTCGTGCACGGTGTCAGCTGTCTGTTTGTGAGGTAGTACGACTCCCCAGCCTCCACCAGCATGTAAACAGCAAGTCGATTTGCCGGGTAACTTAATCTATTTAGGCAAAATAAAGAGATGGTTTGATGTTTTTAATAATCATAAAATTTAACTCTCAATAACAGACTTTTAAGACTTAAATATCAGAAGTAACCTATTAAATTTGAATTATGAGATGATTCTATAGATGCTCTCCCATTTTAGTCCCCACAAAAGCTTTTTAAACATATGAACTGTTTACCTGATAACTACTCAACTATGTTTCTCAACTAACTTTGTCCGTCTTCTGTTTGATGCTGGACAGTTGTGTATGATGGGTTTTTGGAGCCTTTTCTTTGAAAACGGCCTTACTTGCTGCTACTGCTCAGGTACAAAGTACAGGAAGTTATCAAACTTTCTCCCTTGTTTTTATTTTATTTGACAAGTAATTAGACATTGCTGGGGTCTCCCGTTCGTTAGTTAAAAGTTGGTTCAGAAAGCACACAATGAAAAACTAGGATATTTTATGAACTGAGCAATTAATCAGCAGATTCATGAATATGTATTATCATATATTAATAATCAATAGTTGCTGTGAAAAAATGTATAATAAAAAAAAAGATGTCGATCCTAATCAATTAACGTCATTTAATTTATCCAACAGTTAAGCATCCAGAGCTTTAATCTGTTAGTAATTGAAGCAATAACTTACTTTATATGAGTGTGACAAGTGGATTTAAGTTAACAGTTCATTGGCCCTGTACACCACATTCACTAGTGATGTCAGAGTGTACTGACCACACCCTGAGTACACTTCATGTAGCAAGGTAAACTTTAGGTACTGTTGAACTTGAACTACTGTTGAAATAACTTTTTTGATTTATTTTCTGTCATGCTGTCAAAATTAAAAACAACCTCAATAAAGAAACCACATGTGCACCAATTTTACCTGACAAAGCCCGTCAAATAAACAGAAATTAAAGGTGCCACAGCTCACTATATGAATCCTTTGTTTTACATGTCTTTTGAGGGTGAATGGATTTACACCTGCAAAACTAACTTTGAGCGTAAGTGCAACACGTCATTTAAAAAAATGCTTTCATTTTGTCAGGTTAGAGGTGACAGGGAATGAGTGGAGACAATGGTGGAATTACATTCGTCAGAGTCCCCTGTCAGATATGAACAGGGAATGTTGTAATTACATGATCAGTTTCTTGAACACATGGGTCACCAAGGTGCTCTTAGTTTTTACTTTTTAATACTCTACCTCCATACCCATGATGGATGTAATGCAGCAGTTCCATCTTCTGTCCTCACTCTATGAAATATTTTTTTAATATAAATGAAACAGCTCTGTTCATGGACTCTGGAAGAAAATGTGTCTTCCTCTGTGTATATATAGTTGCTGCTCAGATGCTGACATGTTGCTCACACTGTGATCTACATATCTTTTAGATTAAATGTACTATCTATCACTGAGCATCACAAGCCCCTGCAGCACAGTCTGCAGAGATAACATGGTTATTCATCTATTCAGCAGATATAAGTGAATCCCTGGACATACTGGATAAGCTTCCTGCATCTGCAGCAATCTAGCCTTACTGGGCATAATTTAGACATTAAATGGCTTTGTCTTTATGTTAGTAAGAGCAGGTAGTCCTGAATTGACTGTGCAATAAGGTAACTTGCTCATGACCAAGATGATACTTAGGAAATTTTCCATTTTATTCAAAAGGGATAAAATTCTGTCCCTCTAACTGTAAATGCAAACTAAAACTAAATTTGTGCACCCTGTTTTTGCACACTGGCATGTATTCACATATAGAAAAACACAAGCACAGAGGCAAAGCTCATATTAAGCCTGTTATTATCCCCTACGATCATATGCTGTAGCTGTTGGATGAGTCTTTTACACAATGATTGCACAACAAGCCCCTCTAGTGGCTTGTTGTGTTCAGAGCACATAGAGTCATCAGTGATGGGACCAGTGATGGCTGACAACTTTGAATCAATTTTCTAGCTCAATGTCTGAGTTTGAAAGGATATCAAGCAATTATGTGGGGTGATGTGCACTGCTTTAAAGCTCAGCTTTAATCTAGTTCCATCCTGTAGATGCAGAATGCTACCAGCTAATGGGAGGAGAAGGCTTGCTCACACAGCCCACTGACAGGCTCAGCACAGCAGGCAAACTCCTCACTGCCATCACATGCCAACCACTTGGATGCATTGCACCACATCTCAGATGAGAGAATAGAGAGAAATAATGTGCATAAGTCACAGAAAAGATTCTATGATCTGATGTGCCAAAGAGTCTTTAAAGGAGGAGAGCAGTGAATTGAAAAAAGGGATTTTTTTTTCCCTTTTTCAGAAGTTATATTTAGAAACAAATGTTTTGTTTTGTTTTTTACCTTTTGATGCAACAGCTCCATCTTGCAGCATTGCTTTACAGCCAAAGCAAAACACAAACGTAGCTTTTCTGATCCAGAGAGTATTTTCTGGAGCTTTAGTTGTCAGTGGTTCCTCAGATATATGAGAGAATTGAGTGAGTTTCATATCACAAAAAGCCAGTGTATCAAAGGTTGCTACAGTAACAGTGACAGCAGCAGATGTAATGCTAAATCCCATATGTCCCCCTGAGATGAAAGAAAGACAGATTGAAGTGGCTGAGGTGTGTACCTCATACTCCACCATAGACGTCAATAAAGTAAAACCTAGGCCAAGTAGCGAATTGGAAAACACGCATGGGAGTGTGTGTTATTCCTGTCAGCTCACAGCTTGTGATTCAATTTGACTGCTGTGAGATGTTATCTTTCTCTTTCTTCATGGTTTAGGGTGCAGAGATGGCCTTTTTACAAAATCTCAGCAGACCGTTTTCCTTCCCTGACTGCAACAACAAAGTTACTACTGGAGAGCAAGCTGGTTTACCTCCCTAATGGCCACACCAAAGGTTTTATGACCTCAGATTAATTTTTCTGACCTCCAGTGGCTAGTTAGGATTTAATATCTACCCGATCAGTTGTTTTATCAGCTGCGTCTGAAAAACAGCATGGTGGTACATAACCTGAACTCCTCAGGAGAGATTTGGGGGATTTAGAAGGTTTCAAGGTTATTACTTATTTTGTAAGTGATGCTGCAGACACACTGGGGTCAAGTCTTGTCTTAGAAAGAAGGATTAAAAGATTCCTATGTCAGTATTGCCATCATTTGCCTGTCCAAAATGAGAACCCTTACAAAAAAGTAACACAGTAATACCACAAAAACAATGGGCATGCTAGTTTGGTCACAAACATGATGTAATTTTCATAGTAGTATTACGGTATTCAAAGATTCAAACACTTTGATAAATGTACTAGGTAAATTAACCCTTAAACATCCATCTTTTGGGGCCTATTTCAAATAGGTAAATGGAAAAGTATTTTAAAGAAAACTATTTAGCCAAAATGACACATATGCATTAATGAATCTGTTAGTGGATAATCGAACAAAGGTAAAAATGTCAACACTTAAATCTTTAGAAGTTATACTGAGTCAAAAGCTACAGTGGATCACTGGCAATCCAGTGGGTGTGTAATGGTTAATACACAGTAAACTTGCAATGTAAATATTTGTTAACTTTGATTGAAAAATCCAGTCAGTTTAACAGTCTTACAATTTATTACAGGACTACCTCAGATACCACAGATTTGTAGCAGCACAACTTCAATTTCTGTTTGAAAAGTCAACTGTTGGCTTATTTTTACATTAATGAATATTCAAATAATCAAGTTCAAGGAGTAAATTGCAGATATGTTTTGCAGGAGCTTTTCTAGGGGTAGACAAGGTTTTAAACCAGCGGTGTGATATCAGCAGATATCCTATCCAAATGCTTTTTAAATAATTAGAGTAATCAAATAGTCCACCTAAAGTGTTAGAATTGTTTTTCATTTAACTTTTTCAGTTATGCTAGGCACTGGTAGCACTTGGTCAAAGCTGTGGAAAGACTGAAAATTTGAAGATTTGAAAAAATCTTATGCCTCTGTCTTTCCCTGACTTTAGCCTAAGTGCTTTTTTTCCCTTCACATTCCAATTAACCCTTACAAATAGGAATCTGTAGGGCCACCAAAAAGCCTGAAATACTGTCTCCAACTGTAAAGGGGTCGATATTCAATGTATGGAAGGTCTGGTGGTGGTGATAGCCAAATTGGGGTTTCACAACTCTCTGGCTGCTTCTCCACAGCTGGCAGAACACTACTCTAACACAGTTTAACAAGGCATGGTAACACAGCTGTGTACTGACAGAGTGGGTGCTAAGACTGGTTATTTTTTTGCAATTTTGTAAAGTTCCTCCACTGTTTAAGGGCGTGAAAGCAGCAACCATCCTTTAAGAAGAACACAGAGTTTCTCCCATCAGAGATTCATGACCTTTTACAGAAACAGACTGTGTCTGTCTTTCCCTTTCATCACAGACAGAAGGGATTTTACTCCGCACATACTAGTTCCCAAGGAGACGGATGGTTTTAGACGCATTCCTGATCTTCATGCCCTAAACTTATACATCACCCGAAAGCATTTCCCATGCTAGCATCAAGGACATTTCTTGGAACTAGTGCAGTTAGGCAATTGATATACCATCACTGACTTGAAAGATGTATACTTCATGCTGAAGAAGAATTGAGACACAAGGAGTTCCTGTGTTTTTGTTGTCAGGGAACAGCCTACAAGTACATCAGGCTAGCAGTTGTCTTTTCTCTGGCCTCCACACACTTTCAGCAAGTATATGGGAGCAGCACTGCAACAGCTGCATAGCCAGAGTATTAGAGTCTTCTCTGCATTTCTAACAGAGACTCAGGACTTCAGCCCTAGGTCCTGGTGTCACACTGCACTTAAATATTGGCCTTGTCAATGTCTGAGAACATAATCCAGGCAGTGATTACATTGTTAACACTCTGTAATTATATAAACAATTTAGTAACTTACAAATGTAATTTCCTCAAGAAATTTATTTATTCATTCATTTTAATTTAATCTTTATTTAATGAAGAAGTCTCTTAAGAGACCTGAGAACAAGAAACATTTGCAAGACTGTAATCAGCAAACAGAAACAACACAACTACATACCGAACAAGGCCTTAGTAAAAACAATTACAGTCACCATTTATCAGGTACATGGCACTTGAACCCAGTTCTGTTAACATTAAAGCGTGCACAGGAGATATGTAAAATTAAAGGAACACTACACCCAAAAATTTAAATTTAGTCATTATCTGTTATTTCATTTTTTTAAATTAAGGTGATTAATTAATTAATTAATAAAAGGTGAGGGAAATTCAGGCAATGAACTGCTGCAGTACAGTGCATGTTTACATGTTTCTGGTGGTGAAGGAAACCAGAGCACCTGGATGAAACCCACACAGACATAGAGAGAACATGCAAATGTTGTTGATGTGTATTTCTTTAAATTATTTGTTTATTTTTAAACTACTTGTTTTTACAATTTAAAACAAGTCTCAAGCTTCTTATCTCTTTAGGAGAATTGTTTTAATGCTTTTTTGCCATAAAATTCTGGAACTGTTTCTCGAACAGTCCACTGGCATGAGGGTGAAGAGATAAAGACTAGCATTTAATTTTTGGTTAATAAGTTCCTTTAAGTGGTTACTGGATCATGTGCCGTGGTTACTAGATTTAAATGAGAAATAGTGTGGGATCTTCAGCAGTGGAGCTGTATACATGAATAGATTGTTTTTTCTTCTTAACTGTAAGGATGCCCAACCATCCAGGTGATACAGTGAAAAACAATGATGATACAGAATGTGTGATAAAGCATTATGCACTATGATGCACAGGGTTAAACTGCTGAAGTGTCTCCATAGTCAACCTTCAGACATCAAGTTGAACTGCACATTAGTTTGACTGTCTTCTATTGGTAGGACATAGACATTCTTGACTTCTATGTATAAATCTAGTTGTTTAATTTTTTTTTGAGTCAAAAGTTGAATATGAACCTTGGAAGACTGACAACTCAAAGAGTTAGACAAACAAAATTAAATACACTGAAGAGGAAAAAACAAACAAGGAACAAGTAAAACTGAATCAATCAAAAAAGACAAACAAAGACAGGAAGGGAAACAAAGCATGAAAGGAAGTGGAGAAACTGCAAATTAAAATAGGAAATGACTGAACTAAAACGTAATGCCGTGACAGATACTGCAGCTGGTATTGTGCTGAGACCCAGGCAAAAACCAGACTTGTGGCAGTAGTTTATATGGCAAGTCATTAAGGTGTGTTGTTGCAAATTGACCAATAATTCCAGGACATGCACTTTGTGAAGCGGGTAGCTGAGCAGAAGCAGCATTGCACTTTGCTGTGAATTCGTACCATCCAAAGGCCCACAGGGCTGCAGATGGAATGACCAAGTTCATGTACAAGAGGATGTCACCCAACCCTGCCCACTCTTTTTATATTCACACACAGGCAACATCTAGGGTTGAGCTCAGTGGATAATAAAATACTTTTATGCAGTTATGATGAGGCTATAGATTTTTTTTCTCTGTCACAAAGATTTGGGGTTCAGAAAACATTTCTGGCTAAAGTCCAATCCTAACAACGCTGATCAGTGTAGAGGAAAGCTACTGTTTGACAGACTGTATCTTGTTGATGGCAGAAATTGAGTGATGTTATAAATCAAACTATGATAAATAAATAAAGCTTAGGAGACCAAAATGTCCAGGGACAATCTTGTCTGCTCAGAGCAGAGCTACATTCAGAGAAGAAGAAAATATTAAGATCAGCCATATTCTCCATTTGTAAGTCACTCATTTAATGTTATCCCTTTAACAGATTCACAATGGCACAAAAATGTTTTGTTTTGCTTGGAGTGTAAGTACAAACAAGTTGGCCACTGAGTTATTCCTCATGCTGGCTTGAACATACACGTCATGACAGCAGTCAGATGGCTGTTGGCCGAACTCTTTGTGGGGCGTTCAAATGCAACTTTCAGCAGAGGATGATGAGAGCTGATGCAAAGTGTTTGATCAGTCGGCCTTTGTCAGCCCATTCTTTGATGTCAGCTTGATGCAGAGAGTCCTTATGTGTTTTTAACAGTTTTTGGGTAACAATGGACTTAGATGACACTGAGGCACTAAAATCTAGAGAGAAAACATGGACATGTTCACCCCTTCTCTTTTGTTATTCTGTCATATATGTAGCTCAGATTAAAGGCTTGATAGACTGAAAGTTGAGTGAGTTGCTAAAGATACATTTCTGCATGTTCCACTGTGGGCATTGTGGTTAAGCAGAGCAGCATCCCAGCTCTGTCCTTGAGCCATTTCTAGGTAACGTTTCTCTGCTGATTACTCCAGAGACAGGCCATTTGAACGTTCTATTTTTAGCTTTGAAAAAGAAGTTTTAAAGCTGTTTGCCATAGCTGTACAAACTTGAACAAGAATTAATCTAGATTTTTTATGCTTTGTTCGGGGATATTTGAGCAATAAGGGGAGTAAACATGACTTTTCTTTTATGAGATTTTTGACCATGTGTACATTATGTGTCCATGTGACTGCTATAATTGTGAAAAAGAATCTATGACAGTACTTTATGCAAGGCTGAGATATTGATTTTTCAATAACTATTGGACATCTTTAGATATACAATGGATAACAGGCTTGGAGAATACAATGTGTATTGAAAATGCATGCATTGTCTGCTTCTCTGCATCCCTGACAAAGCTCTGTGTCCTCAGCTGAATGCATTGAATTTCATCAGCTTGCCAGGCCACAATACTGAGATCCATCAGTGGGTACCAAATAGTGTGTTTTATTTTTGTGGCCAGTATGATATCAGCACTTCTCATTGTCTGCCCCTGATAGATGGGCAGCCAGTTGAAGCCAGCAGTCTTAACACAGTGACATGCTATCTCACATCAGACAACTGTAGTGGCTTTGTCAACAGGATAAAGACAGGTGCTGTGGCATGTTCTGTTCCTTAGCCAAACAAAGAAGACAAAGCCGATCTCATATGTACATTCTGATAATTCTGAGTTATAATTTTTTTGTGTGAAGTAATAATCAGAAAAACAGATGTGTGCATGACTAAATACAATATCTTCAAAGGTGTTTTAATGGAACATGAAGTAGGTGTTGCACAAATATGTCCATGCAAGCTGAAGATGTTTCAACCTGAGAAATATTCTATGTTGAAATACGGACATAAGAAGAAACACTTCAGGTCCACACATTTGATGTGTACAGGTACTAGAGTCAGTAAAAGAAGACATGGTTGGCAAAAACACAAACTTGCAGAAATACCACAAAGGCAAAATTCACATTCAGTGTTGATATAAACCCAGCTTTGGAGGTGATCTTTTGATGTTAGTTTGAAAATGACAAAAAATGAGAAAAATTTAAATTAAAAGAAAGCATCCCTGCCTGGTTTATATGGAGCCCAGGAAAAGTGGTAATTTTCCTCTTAAGTTAGTTTGTGTTACGATCTGAACGAAGGAGTCAGGACCCAAGTGCAGAATATAGAAAACTTAAGTTTATTTATCACAACAGGATAACAAAAAGCGCCTTGCGGGATAATCAAAAACAACTCAAAATCACCACGTCGGGGAGAAACTCTCACAGGAAAAAAAAACAAACACAAAAAGGCCGCGACGGGCAAAACCAAAAGTGTCTAGGAGGGAAAAAACTCACTAGAAATAGACAAGTATACTTGAAATAACAAAAAAACACTAGAAGCACGAGTAAAGCGAGATCTACTCGAGAGCAGGGATAGACACATGAGTTGCGGATTTACCAGAGAATCGTCTGACAACAAAAAACGTTTGGAACCGGCTTAAGAAGCCGGTTGATACTGATTACAATCAGGTGTGGCTGGTTAACCTGCTCTCGGGCAGCTCGTCCCCGCCTTTCTCCGCCGCCCTGAAGAGAAGAGAGAGAGAGACGTTACTGAACAGGCAAACACAACCACAACAAGTTTGCATTCTATTCAATATTTTTGCATCACTTTATAAAACATTTGGCTTCCTCTCTGAAGCTTGGGTTGAATCATATATTATGTAGTAAACCTGTGCTGAGACCGTAGCACAAGTGGGCAGGTTAGCTGAGTCTGTCTGTCTGTATCAGTGCAGCTTCACACATCAATGACTAGTGGCAGAAAACTTGCAGAGCTGGTAAACTTATTCTGTCAGTGTCTGCTTCCATGGCTGATTGAGACTGATTGACAGACTGTAGCTTTTATTATTACAATAACCATGAGCCTGTTTGTTGCTCATGCTGTGACAGTAGCTTCAGCCACAGCTATGATGTGATTGTAATGGCTGTGACACATTTGTTTACACAGTATTCTTGAACTCCAGAGGTAAATTGGAAATACATTTGTCATATCTGATAGAATTTTAAATCCTGTGTGGCATGAAGATGCTTCTTGGCTAACGTAAAGAGGAGCAGTAAAGAGCCACAGTTCAGATACTATAGCCTTTCTGATAGCATCATAGATTCAGCCATAATTGCAGCTGTAGTCTGAGCATTAACCACATCCACAGTGGCAGCTATGCTCACAGCCAGTGGCTGTATACTGTCAGGGCTCAGCCTTTTGAAAGGAGTGTAAAAGCAAAGTGTAATATCATCTCTCCTTTTTGTAGTATCTGCAAAACATTTCTCTAAACTGGCAGTGTAGAATAAATGGACTGGGCCAACACAATAACTTTTTATATGGATCAGAGGGACTGTAAAACTTTTTGTGAAAGTATGCAAAAGTAAATCAGAAATATGTGTGACCCCTCTGGAGTTCTGTGTATTTATGTACTTAATATGATGTTTCAGTCTAAATTAATATAATTAGATGTACCTTCAATATTTATTTAAATTTAAATAAACGCATGCTATTTGGTGGCAACAAATCCTCAAAATCATCCACAGTGAAACAAAGTGCAGAATTTAGCAGCAAAAGAACCAGGTTGGGGATGAGCTGCTGTTCCAAGGAGGAAAGTATGTTGGGGTCTAGTTCACAAGTGACAGGAAAATGGAGCATGAGATGGATAGGCTGACATCAGCGGCAATGTAAATGTGCACCCGACCGTCATGGTGAAAAAAGGAACTCAGCTGTGAGGTGAAGCTCTCCATTTACTGGTCAATCTGCATTGTGACCCTCACCTATGTACATAAGCTCTGGGCACTGACCAAAAAAATGAGGGTTTTGGATTCAAGCAGCTTAAATGAGTTTCCTTCTAAGGATGACTGGGCTCAGAGCAAAGTTGTAGCTCCTTTGCTTCTAAACTGTGTAAACTATAAAACTAAAACAAGAAGCTTCAACAACCTGGTTTAGTTTAGTGTAGAGCTTTGCTCATATTTTTCTCCTCTGTTGGAAACAATGCATCAACTAGGAGCAAAACACTCTTTTTTGAGTGTGACTAATACAATGTGTCAGAAATGCAAACAAATGTAAATCTGGACCTTTGCTGTGCTGTTCTCAAAGCCATCTATTGCTTTTTCCAAGTAGTACAGCAGCATGTTTATAGTAGAGCAAAACTAATATCATACATTTGATTGCCAGAGGACCTTCAGTGTGTGTGTGTGTATACCAGTGATCTTTTGCTGTGTCCAGCTGGGCCTAATGGTAGTGCATTTTCTTGCTACTTTCAACTTGCGCAAGAAGATCAATGCATAAACTTATCTTATATAAATAGAAAAGAGTCTACATGGAGTGATGACATTTTTCTCATTGATGGGTGATAATGTTATGTGGACTCAAATTGTCTTTGCCAGTTATAATACTGACATGTTTTTTCAAAATTCTACACAATAAGCAGGGTTAAAGATACCTTTTGCTCCTTTCAGTTCCTCTGAGACCCACATTTTGAGAGAGAGGAAATATAAATGGAACACTTAAAAACAGGTCAAACACATATCCAAAAAATGCCACTTAACAGTTTTCGAAAAAGCTCTTTGTGACTGAATGTTAAAAATTAATCAAAACAAACAATTTTTCATCAAATGGCACAGAAATTCAAGATAAAGAGTATGTGTTTACAGATGTTTATTGCATAGTGAATGATCACAAATAAATATAACTGCAAAAATGGAAGCTTGAGAGTAAGAATGACGTCTCAATTGACAAACACAGTGTCTTGTATTGCAAAAGATAACTGTGGACTGCTCCAAGTGGGTTCATCATCAATATGTGGGTGTAAAGTCAATTCACTCCCAGAGGGGATTGATTGTGTGTTGCTGAGCCTCCACCTTCAGGTATCTGACTTGAGGAAAGACAATGATTGAGCACTGCTCATTCAGCACTCATGCATTCTCATTATTAGGAGGACTATAAAAGCTTAAAAAACACCACCACCTCGAAACTGCTGCTGCCTCACTCCATCCTCACTGTCAGCACAGGTATGTTAGCTATCTCTCACAGCGGAGGAAATATGCTCTCTGCCCAGGAGTGCTATAAATCTGCTTTGCCCCTGAGCTGACATTCAGTGGAGGACTGATCGAACCGACAGCAGCAGCCTGAAGTGTGTGGGACACCAGGGGTGAGCCCAGCCTGTGCAAAAACACCAGCGTCCATTTTTACATTTACCACCCTCATCACAGCACAGATCATTTCTGATGACCCCAGGAAATAATATCTCACACAATCATATTTCTCTGCCTTGTGATGGTTTGGTTTACACCAGGACTTGTATTGGGTCACTCTCTACTGTTAAGAGAGGGTTATTGTCAGGACTGGAGACCAAAAAATTTAATTTGCTCTTGTTATTGTGGTTGTAATGGCCAAGGTCTATCAGTTCCTGACTTTCATGGCCAACATTGGACACACTTTTTGATGTGGTTCCCAGTCTTTAGTCCTTAAATGCACATTTAAGTGCAAAGCTAGGAAAGAGATGTGAAATTATATCTGTTTGAGAAGCTTAAAATGAGATCTCAATACTGAGCAGATGAGGCTAATCAATGCACCAGCTTTTGAACTGTTATTTACATCAGATTGCACATGTCGCAGTATTATCTACAGCTCTATGCCATGATCTGTATTTCTTTTGGACCACTAAGGGGCTGCACATGCTGTAAACACAACATTGACATATTGAGACCTTGTAAATTGGGCAAATACAGTATATTAATAAACAGTGCAGCTGACCATTTACACTTCTGCTCAGTATACATGCTGAGCTGCATTAACACTAATTGAAACCACATTTCAGTGGGTCTGGCATATTAGTTTAATATTTGCTCTCAATTTAAGTCTGTTTTGGATTTCACTAACTCTTGATGGAAATAATTGCGTCTTCAGGTGCTGATTGCTCCACTATGTTCACTAGCATTTCATTTCTCCCCTGAAAGGTTGCATGATTCAGCCAGTAGTGTTTAGGTTTAATTAAATTCTGAGTGAAGCCTTTTAAAAAATTCAAGAAACAGTAGAAATGTGCTACACCTTATACCTTTCAATGTATAATGTTAAAATATGTAAAGAACCTGGGCGTTATTTTTGACTCTGAGCTCACTTTTGTTCCACATATTAAAAATATTACAAAGATAGGTTTTTACCATCTTAAGAATATAGCCAGAGTCCGCCCGTTTCTCTCTCAGGCCAGCAC
>JAQMCX010000029.1:15814701-15852539 GCA_029814765.1 Acanthurus leucopareius
CCCCCCCCCCCCCCCCCCCCCCGCCCCCGGGCGCGCCGCCCCCCCCCAAGTTGGTAGAAGAAGAAAAATAGCAATTTCTTTTGACCACAATGCCATGGAGGCATAAAAGAGCAAACCCTAAAGGCTCCCACTCAGCCACTCAGTCCACATCTGGTTACACTCTCTATTTTTCTTCTTCTAAAAATGACAACTGTTGAAAAACTGAAAACACTGCTTTTAAAATCTCTTCTCCTCATGTCCAAAAGCACACTGAATTGATTTATACATACTGTAAGTGTAATTGCAGTTGCTGATTTGTATTGTATTTGTAACTTTAATTTTTGCTGTTCTGATAATAGTATTAACCTATCTTGCAGCTATATTGGCTTTTAGATTAAAATGAAAAAAATAATAAATAATATGGATGAATTTTAAATTGACATTAAATTAAGACGTAATTTTATTTTCAATATTTTTTACAGTAGAATAGCAATAATTTAACTTAAATTTGAATAAGTTTCTTTAGCAGTAATTTTTCTTTGTATTTGAGTCAATATTTTATAGGACATTTCATTCATCACCCAGCATGGCATATACCTAGCTCTAGGCTATTTTTGAAGGATGTAAGTAGGTAGCTACCAGGTTTTGTAGAAGGGTGACTTCCACTGTCTTTATTTCATCTACAGAGCTTGAATTGGTCAGCTGTTCAACAACACCAGGTTGACATAGGCATCATTTAAAAAGACATCCGATCTATTTTGATGTTTTTCAAAATCCAAAACTGACTGGCTGGTCAGACAGGCCTAGCCTAGTCTGATGAGCATGAACTGATGAAGCCACTTTGATAAGAGGTGAAACGTCTTCACAGACATATTACTAAGTCCATTTGCCTTCGATTTATTTGCCCTGAATTCTCCTTTAGAAGAACTCCCTTCTAAAGGTTCTTTGTTCTTGCTCTTCCTCTGAATTAAGCACCCTAGTGTTATGTTGTTAACATCCTGTCTTGATTGTCTGACTCTGACTGCTCAGATCTCAGAGATTGTTGAGGCTATGTCCCCATGTTTGTTGGTCTGTATTCTAGGCAAAGTTATCATGACTGAAATAATGATTAAAAAACTGAAATAACACCCTATTCACTGCTCTATCCAGCATTTATTAGCTTTTAATCCAGATTCAGCATTTGTGGATGAAATGTGTATCTCTGACACCAAAATGAATTTGTTTTGTGAGAAGACATAACCGTGACTGCTAAACCCCACCCCTGTGCCCTCTTATGTGGTGGATGTGCTATAACTGACATTTGTCCAATACAGCTTAAGTCATGCTAATTAGTCTGACTCATTGAATGCAGACTGCTGGTACAAGCCAGTAATTTGGCAACAAGTTCATTTCTAGTTCGGCTTTCTTCTTTCCTTTTGCTGTCTGACTACAACAGCAGGGGAACTGACATGGCATCATGGGTTAGGCTTCACCCAAGATGATTGTGATTTGTTTAAAGAAAAACAAACAAACCAGAGTGTTGTTTTCCCCTATATAGCATAATGATAATAGCTGCAGCCAGAGCATAGCTGCAGCGCTGACACAGCACTGTAAAAGGTAGCGCTGACAATGCGAGACCACATGCTAATTGACATTCAGGCAGCAACCTGGAGGAACACAGTAGTAGCAGACGGATGGGAGGTTGCACACATGTTAACACCAGAGAACTGCACAGAACATGTAGACATGCACTGTAGAACTGGCTTGTTAGAGACTCGGCTGTGGAAAGCAGAACAATTATGATATCAGATCTGATACGTCCTGAATACTGAAGAAATGTTGGGAAAGCTCATGGTGAAGATTTAGACAAGATAAAGCTGTTGACGAAATGAAAAGAGATGTTAATGTGACTGCGAATGTAGCCAAAGGGCGGTTTTAATAATAAAAGTGCATCCTCTGTGGACATTGTCTGCCATTGCATAATATGTTTTGCAACTAAGTGGATCTGAAGTGGCAGCTGGCAGGTGCTGCTATAATGATTTTCCTATGTGTTTTTACAGTCATTATCCTCCGCTGCCCTGGCTTCACTCTGCTGTAAAAAAAAGTTACAAAAGTTAGGACAGGAGAGAAGGCTCCTGATCATTTAAAGGATTTAAAGGCCTAACTTTAAACGGCATGAAAAGCAGTGTTTGGGTGCTTATCCAGGAAGCTGTTTGGTCACATTTGTAATGAAACTGTGAAACGAGGGCCATTTGAGTGGTGTCAGTGCTAATTAACTAAAACCTGTGATCTGGTGTGCTGCTTTTGAATGCAGTTGAAAGGTTTATTGCAGTCTACCTTTAATTAGGACTCACAGTGCATCACTTATTATATGAAAATCTGTCCTCGGTACCTTATTGGATCCTAGATTCTGGCTCATCAGTTTGTCTTTGTTCAGTCAGCATTTTTAGTCATTTCAGCTGATTGAATGTTGCGTGCCAAAAATAACACTGGAGTGTTCTAAGCTGTACTGTATGTTTTTGGGTGCATCTGTGCTGACACTAAAAAATTACTACTATGCATTCATAACAATATTTAATAAATCCATTGCAACCAAAAGGTCTGTTTTGCACTTATTTATTTATTTACTTTTTGTGTCTTTTACTGCCCACGCTAAAAATAAAGTATGTTTGGAAACTAGTCATGTATGCAGCTCAATCAAAGTTCAGCATTTCTCTGAATTTTCCATTGAGTACTGCTTGTCTCATATGGGTGTTCCTAAAACCCTGCCCCATATGATGTAATGAAGATCTCACAGCTGTACCTAGTGACTCAGTGAGGAAACATCTACCTAAAGCCCCTTACATCATACAGTTCAAGCTCCTTTTCTTACCTAGCCTGTGAGTGGACATGCAAAGTGATAACGGCTCTACTCAACCACGCAGGTGTTTCCACTTGGTCTAAATAGAGTTGGGCAGCGCTGTGCTCAGAGTTAATGCCTCTCAAGTCCTAAAACATGTTCTAATGGAATCAAGGGTGGAAAACATTTACTGTTTATTATTAACAAAGAAAATAAACCAAATGACATCACCTTGGTTAATTAAGGTCTAACTTTGTAGACAACATGTTTGAAATGAAAGGCCTGCCTTATAAATACAGACGAAGGGGTCGACCAGCGGGGCAATGACATATGCATACTTTATGGTCATGCTTTTCTAGGTCCACTGCACACACAATTTCAGTGCAGTGCATTTAACGTGTAAAACTGTACATCGTCTGTTGTCTCAACAAGAACTTTGCCATTCAAAAGAATTGTTGTGCAACCTCAGCTGTCACTTTACTTTGGTCTGTGTAAGTATAACAGTATATTACAATACAGTAATTTAGGTCTTTGGCAACAATACCTTGAGAAGGTAGGCTAGAATAATACAGCATCATGTATACATTATCTGAGCTTATCAGCAAGAAAATGAAAAAGAACTAAAAATGATCTTAAGTATGCAAAAACTGATGAAAACACACACACATACAAACACATAAAACTAAGGGAACAAATAAAAAAACTTAAAAAAAGAGGAAAAACTGAACAAAGAAACACATCTATATTGAGAAGGAGCACAGGCAAGACTGGGACATGAACACAGGGAGCAGAAACAGACAAACTGACAGTGAAGAAAGGACGAGACAAGGACTTCAATAATCTAACAAAAGAGATAGAATTAGGCAACAAGACACTGGTGAAACATTTTAGGGCGGGGCAAGCAGTCACACAAGTGGGAAATGTGACAGGACATGGGATCTGGCGAGACAAGACAGTGTTACCAAAATAAAACAGGAAACCCAGTGAAACATGAACAACATGATTACAAAAATGAAGGCAGCTTGATGGGTTGCAACAATAATCTGTCAAGGGAAAAAAAAATTATTCATACTGGTCAGGTCATTCTTAGTCTAGCCTGCTTTTGTGGACTGTGCGCTGTACTTTTACTCAAAGAAATGAGCCCAGCTCCCCATCACATTAATGGATTTTGGGCTATTTATTACAGGGAATGTTACACCTGCTTAGCATCAGCATGTTAGCCTTGTCATAGTGAGTAAGTTGCGTAAGCAGTATTTTGGAGAGCTTTGTAGGCTCAGAAGTTCATCCCTCTGACTACATAAGGATAAGTTTCAGGGATGTGGCTGATGTGTGAATGCAGCCAGGCAGCAAACCCTGCAGGAGATGGAGACAGGCTGCAGCTGCCCTCATAGTGAGTCTGCTAGCACCAGCCTATTTTCATTTCACATATTCTAGATAATTAGTTAAAAATGGAAGAAGAAAACCCAATCAGAATAGAAAACAACAGCCCCCAGGACTGAAACAACAACGTCCTAATTATGCAGGCCACTCTGGATAAGTAGGGCCTACATTTTACTTTCAAACTTAAACTGTATTGTTCTGTTAATTAGCTTTGTGGGCTAATTCGAGTCTGCTATTTGGAGTTTAATCACTGTTACACCACTGTCAGTCAATAGGAACTGTAAAATGTTGTGTGGGTTGGACTGTACTGTGAATATTGAATATTTGTGGACATCATAATGGGAAAGACAGAGAGATTTAAATCAGCTATGTCTATATTAGCCCACACAGTCCTGAAAAGAGGGCTACAGCAATCAAGATAAAAAAGAAGAAACATCTGTGTGGGTGGACAATAAACTTGAAGGCTGTCACTTTTCTGCATGTTTGTGTTGCTCATGTTCCCAACTGACAAGCCAACTGTATTTTGCAAAGCAAAGCAGAGTTCAGCTTTTGATTAAAAAGTAAAATCATAATAAGCAGCTGTGCAGACAAACAAAATATGGTCACTTCAGCCTGCAACATGATGAGCTGCTCTTGTTTTTGTGTCCAACAGAGTTAGAATGTTTTGTTTGTTTGTTTGTTTTTTAAGTTTCTAAGCCTTAAGATGAATGGCAGTGAACATATGTGCTGAAGTACAAGCTTAAACGAGAGTCACCCTAGCCACGTATTACTCTCCTGTAATTGTCATGATATATGGCATGGAACCAATTACACTAATGAGCTCATTAATAATGGTAGCGAGTGTGTTAATTAGTGCACATTCAAGCAACATCATACTTGTCTTCACATAACACATGAGCGGCATTAATATGAACTGCTATCAGTGACAGCCGGTGGAGCAACTCATCTTGAATTGTTATAGTTATCTTATTTTCAGAATGTGTCTTCACACCGACAGACTAACAGACAGAACTCATCATAATAGCATAATTTCCTGCAGACCATGTACTGTGGTGGTGGGACAAAGAAACCTTGTAGTAAGCTTCATTAAACACGATTCCCTGGCTGTTTGCCTGGCTCCTGGATGCCATCTTACCTCAGATGAACTGCTCCAGGGTTCAGTTGGATGGAAGCCGAGGCTCTGCTCTTGCAGCCTGACTGCTTCAATTGGGATGTTTTTACCTCTCCAGACGAGCCAGCCAAAGAGGGGTGCAAACAGTCTGCAATCAGCTGCCCTTAACAAGGCAGGTGTGAAAACAACATTACATCAACTTAATGAAATTTCTGTTTAAAATGTTTTACTTTCACAGAAGACTGAGATAATGAGAGTTTTATTGTCTTTGGCAAGATTAAGGGAAGCAAAACTTTGCCAGTTTTACTGATAGTTTTAAAGGAAAACAGAACGTAGGAATTTAGCCAAAAATCAGTGTTTTAATTTAGCGAAAGTCGCCCGAATGCTAACAGTTTTGCACGTTGAATGGAAGTTACAGGAAACACCCTCACCGCCGTCCAAAGCCCTGAAAACACATCTGCAATTCTCCAGCACAGTCCATCTACGTCCTTTAGACCTTGGTGTCAGATTAAAATTTGCTTTTGTGATAAAATCTTTTTGCAGCCATCTCTAGAAATGCTGACTGGGCTGGTGACACTTTAGCAGAAAAAAAAAAGAAAAAAAAGGACATGTACCTTATTACAAATTATTGTACAATGATTTTATTAATATTTTTAAAAAAATACAAATTAACTTTGGTGGACTTTAAGTAATATGATAAATAATAAAATACATTTTAAATTTAAATATGGTGATATAATTAATTATAAAAATTCAACCTATAATGACTATTCAAAAGTAATCAAAGTAATCATCAGACAGTTGCAGTGGCTGATTTCAGTGGGTAGACTTTATGTGAGAGCAGTTGTCTTGGAGTTGCTTTTTCACCACAAAGAAATGTCCAGTGATTTATTGTGATGAAGTAAAGACACAAGAACACTTACTGATTGACTGTTAAAGAACTCAGGAAGTCTAGTCTAAGCTGAAAAGTTTTGGTCTCAATTTAAATATTTGTCACAAACCAGTTATGTTTGGCTTCCACAAAGAAAATTTTCAACCTTACCACTCTGAACTTTTACAATTGGTCATTTTTACTACTGTGGAAAACTTGTTGTTAAGCAGCTATCCATCAGACATTTATTGACAGTGACACAGTTTTCAGGCAACTTATAGTGGATCTCTGCCGAAAAAAAAAGTTCTGTTCATTATTACTATAATGAATTGGTAACTGATAATGTTTATATTTTGCTGTGTTTGAGGTTTTTTTGTGTTTTATTTTGTTATATTTTGTTTTGTTATGCTTTGTTTTGTTTTTGGGGTGTGTGTGTTTCTTCTCTCTTTTGCACTGACTGCACGTTTTCAGTTTTGTATTGTATCCTTATTTTAAAATGTGAACTTCAATAAATTTTCTTCAAAAGCCGCAAATAAACTGGAGGCCCTCTTGTTGTTGTTGATGGAAGTAACATTAGTTTCCATGTGCGGTGTGAAATTAATGTGCCCAATGGCTAAGAAAAGAAAGTAGTTCTGGTAACACTTAAAATGCCAGAAAATATTATCATTTTTTCATAGCGTCATGAATGTGCCAGTCACCACATGGTCGCAACATGCAGATGGAGCCTGCGTTTTTGGAAAACTTGAGATGGCAGTAACCTGCGAATCTGCTGGCACATGCTATCTAGCAACCTACTGAACACACAGAGAACGGAAAGACATCCATGTTCTTGTCTTATATAAGGATTCTTGATGAACGGGCTAAATTTCCAGAAAAGTACAGTTTTCCTTCAAGTTCAATTAATAATGCCTGCAAAAACAGTTGTAGCATAAAATATTCTCTGTGAGAAACTTTTTAAGGTTTCTCTCCTAAAGACTTATTTGGCTTATATTTGCTCTTATCTTCACCTGCAGCATGGTAATGTTGGTCTGTCAGTTCACCACTTAGGTTTACACTGATGTATGGACCTGATCAGATATCCTAAAATGTTTTGCAGAAATTTTTTGGGCCAGATTATCTATCCTATTGACCTTGGTGTGAGTTTTCAGTGCTGCTTTGAATTTTGTATTTCTTGTTTTGAATAAACTGTTTTTGACAGCTATTGCCTAGATTGTCATTCAATTTAGTACAGACATCCGTATTAAAACAGGGTTACACCCAAATGAAGTAAGTATTAGGCAAATGGATCAAACACCAGACTTTCACACGCAAGACTAAGGTCTGATTTCTGTGTGAAACCTAAAATTCTTACTTTTATTTATCTTTCTTGCCTTCCTTATTTATTTATTTATTTTTGTTTTTTGTTTTAGTATTTAGGCAACAAAGGTTGTTTAAGTGACATAACTAATTGGTTAAATTAGGGCAAAAAAGAAAAAGAAAAAAAAACATACCCAGTAAGGTTAAGCAAAACCTGCAAACTTGACATCAGTCTTGGCAGCCTCTAGAATGCCAACATGCAATATTAATATGGTAAAAATTACACATGCTTAGCATCAACAAAGCCAACGTTTTCATTACAAACATCAATACAAGTTAAAACAAGTACATCTCGAGGTCCATTTAAGAGTTTGCTGGATGTGGAAATGTGTGTTGGTTATGTGAATTCATGCTGTTTAAGATGGATGATACACCACAGAGGCTTTTTTATTTACATCAGAGTCTATAGATCCATCCTTTAAAGTTCAGTCTGATCCTCATAGGTTACTTGTAGTGTTAGTTCAATCAATATTTGAGAGAATTTCAATCCAAGAAAGCATAATTTTACACAAACTGCTTCATTTTTCAGTGCTTTTGATAGTGCTTAATTTATACAATCTTAGATCTCTGGTTTGTGGATTATAGTGGCAAATATTTGCTTTCCATAAACATAACTGCCCCAAGTAAATCAATAGACAAAAGGTTTCAGAACTCGGGGGAATCTAACATCTCAAAGATCTCAGTAACATCATTTAAAAAGACCATTTCTGAGCAACATGTGACACGAAAGGCTCCTGGCTGCGCTGTCAGGGAAAATAGGCCAAGCCTGGAGAGGGGGAAGTGGATGTAATCTAGATGGAAATTTAGTCAGACAGTCGTATTAGAGTTTTATCAAGTGTTCAAACTAAGTTAGCATTACTGGCGCGCTTAGCATAATGTGAGGTTGGAATTGGTATTTGATTTAAGACTTCCTGGGAAATGTATTCACTGGCCAACTGTTGCAAAGTGGTGTTGCCTGTGTCTTATTTTCTTCCAGAAAGTCACAGTGCTGTCTGTCAGTCAGTCAGTCCTGTCACTGTTTTCCAGTCCTATGTGCTGACCTTGCCAGTCACAAAGGAATCTGATCTTAGAACTCAGAGCTGGTGGTGTTGGCTGCCTCAGTGCCTGGTTTGCACCTCAAGCAGTTGTTGTTTTCATGTAAAAAAATCCAATTCTACAAAGACAGTTTCACTAAGTAGTTTTAATGAATGTAAAAAGTGGAGATCAAAGGGCTTCTCTGGCAGGACCACAAAATAACTAAGAATAAATTTTGCATGAAAGTGGCTGTTTTTCAGGGTTACTGGCCAGACTAAACACTGGTAGACCTGAGAGCTGTCGGTCTGCGGTCAAGCTCAATGTGTCAGATTGATGTCGGTGGAGATTCAGCGTGACTCACACTCACTGGGCTACTTAAAGCAGGAATTAAACCATTTGCTTCGTCTCTCTCTACACACCCTCCTGCCTGTAAGTGGCTAGTGTGGTGAGCAGGGAGTAACTGAACTGTAAGTACAACAGATATCTACTGTTTTGACAGTACTTTAGAGGGGGAAAGACTGCTAAATGCTGCCAGACTTACAACAAATTTGACGCTATTTTTTTTTTCCTTGAGAGTTTTGCCAAAGGGGATGGAAGCTCTAGCAACTGACTTTGCATTATCAAATACAGATCAGCGCGACTCTGCCTCTTGTTAAGAAACACACTTGTAAGCTGTTCACACTGAGTTAATGCTCTGGATGTGGTTCAAGTGTAGGAACAAATGCACAGTCTTTTCAGCTGCAGGTAATCCATGCTGTCAGTGGGTTTCAACCAGAGACAGACTTAATGGTGTAGCCATTTTTAGCTCACCTGAAGCCAATTGGTTTCCAGCGTTCTGCATCCACAACATCTGAACAGGAAGTCTGGGGGTCATTACAGGCTCAGTTTCAGTTTTGTTTGCAGGATTTGTTTGGGGAACAGTTGCTGTGTAATTGTAGACAAGAATGAATGAGACTTCTGCAGCTGTATAGTATATTAAAAGTAAACTTAAAAAATGTTAATCTTACATTTCAATGCCTGTTGTGACAAGTGTTAAAATAGCATCAATATTTCTTTTTCATAAAACGAGTTTTAAACACAACACTATCATATTGTTACATTATAAAGTTGATATAGATATTGTTTTAGCAATGTTAACACTCATTTGTACCTTTTTATGATAAATATAGGTAAAACACTCTCTCTGTTTTGGTCTTCGGTCATCAACTTCAGCACTATCTGTCCTTTTAGCTGCTAAATGCTCAGTTTCTTCACCATCTAGTTGCTAACTTCCTGGTCACTACTTTTTTCACTTATGTTTTTAAATCCTAATCAATGTAGTTTTAAGCCAATTGCTCATGGTAAACACTGTCACATTTTTACTGTCCGTCATTTGCAGGCCTGAGGTGATTGGTGGGACAAAATGATGAAACCTTCATAAACAGAGCAGCGAACTTGAGCGCAACATAATGGTATTTCCCAAATAACAAAGTCACATCTTCTCTCTTAAGCTCCAGAGGTTGGCTACATGCAAACACAATCTTACTCCTAACTCATCACATACTGATACTTAACCTTTGGATTTCCCTTTAGTGTCAGTGTGTTAAGCACAAAGCCTTACTGCAAGAACATTTGGGTTAACTTGAAAATAAAATGGTTGCCGTTGTAAATGTGTTTAAAGTTATGAAACAGTTGCAGTTTGGTTGGGTTTAGGCTACACAATTACTTGGCTTGCTCAAGGAAAGCTTGGTGACCTCTGCTTCCTCTGCGACTTAAACCTGTGTCTCCAGGCTGTAAGTTCTGTTGGTGACGACTCTGAAGGATCTTGTTCTGAAGCAGTTGCGATGAACATCTAATGTCAACCCACTGTTACTTCCAACTCATCACTCACAGCAGCTTGATCAGGGATCCTTTGCTATAGTTTTTAAATCAGTGGGTAACCCTGTAGCATTTGGGCCATGAAGTCCATATAAAAGCTTAGTTTAGTTTAGCTTTTGTTTCATTTTTTTGTTGTTTTTTTGTGTGCTTTTGTTTTTTGCATGTATTTGAAACTAACCTTAAACATAATAGCATTAAACTTCAGCTCTGGTCGGTTGGCAGTACTGGTGGTCTTGCCAACCCTCCTTAACAGAAACACAGCAAAAGGCGACTCTGTATTTGTAAATGGGAGAAATTGGATATTGAATAAATAGTACTTGTCTTAGTTTGTGACAGTCTAGTGTTTTCTCTGCCCTTTTAACATGTCTGACAGTGATGTCCTCCTAAATCTAAACAAATCGTGTTTTCCATAGTCCCCCTCCCCCTCCTTGCTGTCAGTGTTGTGTGATCCTGTCGTCTGTAAGCACTGAGCTCAGTGACAGTGAGATATTTGTGGCAGACAGACCTCCTGGGCTGACCAAAGGGGATTTTTTTTCTCATTGTTTTCCTCCAGTTCAGTGAATGCTGCACAGTGAAATGTGCTTGCACCCTAATGTATGATAGACTAAGCTATTTCTCCCCTGCAATGCAGTGGGAATATTAAGTTGTTTCACTCACCTTGTCAGATTCATGTTGCAAGGAGGCTGCCAACACACCGTTTTGTTCTTTACTCTCAGTGGGTCTGAGTAGTTACAATATGAAGCACTGAGCAATAACCTTGGAAGACAATTGGTGGATCATTTCTGTGTATTGAAGCACAAGGAGTCTGTCAGTCTATCAGTGGGTAAATAAAACATTGATTTTTCATAAACATCACCAGAGAGGCTGTTCCCCTGACCTCCTGATGCCTCCAGGGCTTCCAAAGCTCTGCTCCAAGTTTCCAACTTTAGCATCAGAGGAGTTTGACAGCAGAATTAAAAAATCTCTGTAATCATGTAAGTGCCTTGCACAGTTCTAAGCTACAGTTGTCATTATTTCAACAAATGCTATCTGCAGAAGCATATGTACCTATTATTAAGGACATCTGGGTCATGTCTTCAGGGTACTGAAGGAAACGTTTATACAGTTACTTTAACTCTCGAATAAAAGTTGCTTTCAGCTATAGGAGAGCACAAGCAAATAAAGACTGGTACACTTCCTGTACATTTTTTACATTAATTTTTCAAGGAAAGGATGGGTTAATGTCTTCTGAGCCACTGGATGATTGTGAATGAAACCTGTATGAAGTTACTGATGTTAGTTTGACAGGAATCCAGAAATGGCTAATTACAAGTAATCAATGAAAACAGCATTTTTATAAAAAGAAAAACTGAGAGCAGCAGTGAGTTTGGAATGCCCTTGTTATTAGAACTTGCTAATGTGTGTTGGATAGACTTAATAAAGACAACTTGCAAATGCAGAGGTATATTTAATTTTTAATAACAGCAATAACAATAGGACAAGAAAATTTGTAGCAGGAGTAAATAGATGTAGATGGATAAATTGTTGATGTCGTGAAAAAAAATTTGGACTAACACAGGATTTAATAACTATTTTTTAATATTTTTATGAACTATGTTTAAAACTCATGAAAACCTATTTATATTCTTAAAGCATATCTCTACAATACTGGATATTCATGACTACATAAAAACGATCAAAATTTAAGTTCAGAACAAAAGATCTTAGGTATTATTTATTAAGAGATAAATTCTTAAAAACAACCTAAAATAGGAATTTCATTTGTACTCAAAAACTAATGCATTGTGATTGAAGCAATAAAGTTAACAAAATCATCCTTTTCCAACTGAGCCACATCAAACCAGTCAGAACAGTGCAGGGAACAAAGCAACAGAAAAATCTCTCATGTTTGCCAAAACAGTTTAAACTTTGACTTAAAAAATATGTTTTCTTGTCAGACCACATTCATCATAGCAAGAAATGGGTTTAAAAATTGGATTTCTAGACCTTCAAGTTGGAGAGTATTTTAGTCCACACAATAGTCAATTAAATGAAAGTGAACTATTATGAATGTTAATAGTATTTCTAGCAAGAGAGAAGGATTATATTTTGTGGAGAAAGCTGTGAAACAGTATTTAGACCATCATGTTGGGACTGAAATGTGGAATAAATGAGGGAGGGAAAGTCTAAATAATTTTAAAAATTCACATATGATTCCTCCTAATCTCCCTGAGGGTGTGGGGTTTTGCTGGGGGAGTTTGGGCTCATGACCTCAGTCTTTAAGATTCTGTCAACAGCGTTGGTTATTTGCAAAAAAACCACACCCTCTCCTGTTCAGTATATTCTCTCACATTGCTTTCTCACAGTTGATGAACGGCAGTGTTGACAACAAACAGGACCATTCATACATGTGTTTTCTGCCAGTCTCTCCTCAGGACAATTCTGGACATATGACTTCTTGAAATCATTTAACGCCGCACAATTGTTGGCAGCATCTGTATTTTGATTCATGATATTGAGCCAAAAGAGAGAAGCTGGCAGTTGTGTGTGATTTGTTGATTTTTTGAACAGTGTGACTCAGGCTGTCTTGCTGTTTGACTCGTTCTGAAGTTTCCCACCTTACATATAGTATGTCCATGAATTATTAATTTTATCCAGTTGTAATACTGAACCCTAACCAGCAGGTGGCCTGTTAAAGAGGGTAAATACAATATGTTCTGCATATAGCTGCACACATGCTGGCTGTTCTCATTGTGTCAAATACTTTGAAGGAGATTCATGAAATAACGTATAGGTGTGTGAGTGTTCTGACCTACAAACAACAACAATAACACAGACAGGAAGTATGAATAATCGATTACATTTCAACAACAGAAAACACAATATAGTGATTAAGCCTCCTGACCTCTGTTGACTCCTGTTTGTTACAAGTGATCATTGAATACTCAACCCCAGACAAAGAGCCCATTATTGTCCATGTTTAAACTAATAGAACAGTTTTCAAAACTAGACAATAAAAACATGTTTAGGAATAAAAAAAGTACCACAGCATGGAGATAAAAACACTGTTGTCTTTGTCTCTATAGAGGAGGGTTGTCAGTCATACAGAAAGGCTGAGGACAATTTTAGGCTGTTCTCAGCTGTCTTGATGGGATAGTTAAGAATGGGGAAATAGATCAGACACAAAGACGGAGGAAGGAGAAGAGTTTGCATAAATTAACTGATAGGACACAAGAACAGGAGCAGCATCTATCTTTTAAAATGGGTGACTGACATAAAAAAACATTCACAAATACATGAATGGAACAGCACAATATCACACCTTCATTGCACCACAATGTTATTTATGTCAAAAAATTACTATGGACTATGAAAATGAAAAGAGTTAAGAAATGTTCTCTTGAGTACAGTCAAAGTTTCGCCAATAGTTTAAAATTGTATTAAAAATCTAGTATTGTCAAAGTATCTTACTGAATGCAGGAGAGGCTTTTTAAACCAATTAAACGACAGATCAAAACAAATACACACAATGTAACGTGACAGACTGTAATTTATCGCAGGACACCATCAGGAATGTTCAAAATCATCCAGTGATGCATGGAGGATGTCCAGGTTGTTTTGTTGCCCTAAGTAAAACTCTACTATGTAGGGTTATTAAGAAGACTACAGACAAGCTGTTAAGCCTACATACAGTACAAAGGTAGAGTTCTACATTGATGTAAAAGCCAAGAGATTTCCTAAAAACTATTTTGGCTGGATGTTCTGGGTTTTGCAGGAGCTGAGCACACATTTGTAAACTTTGTGACAGTCTCAGCCTGTGTTCTCAGTGAGTGGCAGGTATGGATTGATTTAGTTTCTAAAGCTTACCTAGACAGAAAAATACATGAGAATACAGACCCCCTATCATAGTAGTTTTCTGTTGTTGAACATAATTTCATTTCTATTGAAAAAAAAATGTCAGTGTAATTTGGCACTAAGACATATATTCCAGTATAATGTTATGACAGTTACTTAAAGAATGTATCTATCTTTAGATTAAAGGTAGTTTAATATCTGCAAGGAAGTAGCTGACAGCAGTACAGGAAGCAAAATGTCAGTGATCTGAAATTGGTAATTGATTAGGTACATTAATTCATTGGTTATATTGCTGAGAGCTAGTTTGGCTTGATATGCGGGTTTGATTTTTTGTTTTCACGTGAAAACAGTTTTTCTGTTTGGGGATTAGTTATCACAGCTTTTGCAAAAACCTAAAGAGCTAAAAATCAGATGCCATAGTCACATTCAGGATCAGGACTGATGTCATGACCCAAAAAAGCTCCTTTCCTTCTTGTATATGTTATCCATTAATTTTATTTTGGTAACATTGTCTTGTCTTGTTTCTTGTTCCTACAGAAGCTGTGCCTATGCAGCTACAGGACAAACTACACAGGAACATAGACTACATTTTTGCTCTGTTACTTATATTATGTCTCAAACCCCTCTGTTGTTGCAGATCCAGCAACTCCTGCTGCCTTTATATTACCCCATTTCTACCCTTTCCCTAACATGAGCTTCTCTGTCCAGTATAATCCTTACCTACATCCCATTTCCTAATTAGTTACTGAACGTACAGTATATACTGATCCATTGCCATTCACTTACTGTCAGATTGTCGTGTTTTGCCACATTTCTTTATTTCTGGCAGCTTGTTTCTGACCATAATGTCATCCTTGTAGATCGTCCCCCTCCTGCCCCATATCAGATTTGTTTGCCTTAAGGCATTTTATACAAATTTGGCCCCACTGAGTGATGCATTTTCTCATTTATGACCAAAGCATTTGTCAGGAATTAATGTTGGCATCGTATGTTACTGCAAACCACTGTGGATACTGTGCATTTCTGTGGTTTAGGTAAAGTTCCTGTTATGGCTTAACACACATGGGTTTGTTAACAGAAACCTGACTTTAAAAGTCTGCTGATGTCTCCTTTAAAAACTCATGGCTCTGTTGCCACAAAAATGGATACAAAATGCCCTAAGGGTTGCTGAGACTATCCAGTGGCCATACCCTTATAGATCTATCTTCTGGCACTAACTCATACTTGACATTATCTGAGCTTTGCAATTGTAGCTTCTGAGTTTTTGTCTGTGTCCAGTCATCACATCAAATGTTCAGCAAGTGCTTGTTCTAGAGTAGAAAGGTGAGAAAAGTAGAGTATAAGAGAGGGCTGCTCAATGACTGTTGTTTATTTTTCAACTAAACTTCTCATGTGGATATAAAAGGTTTTTTCTCAGGCTCAAATGATTATACTGTTAAATTCGAAGTTAAATCCAAACATTCCTTGATCCTCTACTGTAATTACTGGCAGTGGTGCACAGAAGTGCCCTGTTTTCTAAGCCTACCTCTCTAAGCCTCTATTAGGGAGAGACGATGTAAAGCAAAAAATATTCCTTTACTTTGTGCAATTCAACTCATTTCAAAAATTTCAGGCTATCCCTTTGTGTTCTGTGACTGTGAAGTTATGCATTCCAACCTCTTATTTTCTCATAAAAAATGAATTTCAGGAAGATGTATGTCGGTATATTCAAGGCGGAAAAGGCTGCCAGGGTGGAGGCCTCTGTAGCTGCAGGACCACACAGAGCTCCAGACTGAGCTTTCATCCTTCAATCCTCCAACAGCCACAGAAACGTGGCCCGCTGCCTGGATACAAACTGAACAATAATCAATCAAGCTGTTGACTTATCACACTAAGACACACCACAATCTTGATGTGTCTAGAGAAAGTGATGATTTTGTTGAATATTGTTGTTGGCTTTTGCTATAACAATGTTATCTGTGAATCTGTTTAGTCTGAGATTCCCTTTTCTGTTTCTGGAAAGTTTAGAAGTTATTTGCTTTGAAAAGTGATCTTATTTTATTTTATTTTATTTATTTTATTTCTTTTAAAAGGTGTACCATTCGTCTCCAAACCACCATGAAAAGTTTTTTAAAAATATGGCCTTCAATTCCAAGAAATCATGTAATGTGATGATTTTCTACCAAAGCATAAGAAGCCACAAGACACTATCAAGTCCAGCTTTCTTTGGCCAGAGCAAAACTTGCTGGTCAGGAGACAGTTCATATTTTAATCTCAGGAATGCTTCAACATTTTGGGAAATTGTTGACTTACTGTCTTGCTGAGGCGTACAAAAGAAGCTCAATGGTAAATCCATCTGTGTTGGTTAACTGAGACAAGCTTGACAAGTTGAGTCTGGCTTATCCTTGGCGCAGTGATTGGAAGCAGGAGAAAGCAGCTAGCTTGTTGCAAAAGAAACAACATTTTTAAGACTACCCAATGTTGTATTTTTTTCAGCTAACTAATAAATTACAAATAATCCAGCAGTGAAACTGATTTAAAAAGATAGCACTCATAAGACTTCCCAAGTGCACCTAATGGCCACCTGACTTACTAGCTGTAAGAAAATAACTTTAGCATATAAGCTAGCAACCAAAAAACAACAAAAAAAACAAAAAACAAAAATAGCAAATATGATGATACTGAAGAGAAAGATACATCTCTCTGCTCCGTCTGTCCCATAAAGGATCTGATAATGCCTCTTTGCATTATGCTGCCCTCTTTTGGTTGTAGTACGTTTTTTTTAGCAGAGTTTGTTTGTTTTGTGGAAGCTAAGCTGACTATCAGCAAAGCTAGTTATTGTAGCTGTCATTTATGTGACCATGAACCTTCAACAAAGACCAAGACTGGTCAAGCAGAGGAGGGAACAGGTTTTTTGGGGGGAAATTTGCTTTTACGCTTGGTGAATATTTTAAAGATTACCTCAGATCAGATATTTTAAATTAATTTTACCTGAAATGCATATTTGATATATTTATTCTGGGTTCAAGAGGAGTGAGTGATTTAAAGAAAAGTCAAGTCAATTTGATTTTATGAGTCCCAAATCACAACACTAAGAAAACAAGCAGGGAAGGCTTCCTGAGATTAGAAGTTGATTACCTAATCCATTAAAAGTGTTCCTAGGAGTACTCTATTCATTCAGTTGAGACAACAAAGGAGTCATATTCAAGTCCTTATTTGACGGGCCTGCTAGTTGGCTTCAGATATTAGTCATGTATCTGTGTTCATCCACTCTGTCAGACACTGCTGTCAGGGAAGTCTCTGAAACCACAAACAAAAAAACACTGTCCACATCCAAGTTGCCACAGTCAATTAGGAGCAAAAGATTGAGAAAACAATTTGTTATCAAGACCAAGTAGCCTATCTTAAATCAGATTAATTTTCTCTGTGCTCCAAATAATCTGTTCCCTTTCAACTGTAGGAATTTGAAGAGAAACTTGTATGATGGCAGTAGTGTTGAGTTACAATGTTCTTTAGCTAAAGGTGATTTTGCATGATTAAAAGTATTTAAACAGTAAATATCACTTTTGCTCCATAAATTATCAAAATTTTAATTAGGGTAGTTAAATTTATATTCATTTTTATACTCTTTTTATACTCTCATATTAATTTTTATTTAAACTTATGGGAAAAGCTGAAACACTTTTCAATATATACAGTGGCTCATTCACTACTGTTGGTATAATTTTCATCTTTGCCTGCATTCATACTGTCTGCTGTCTGGCACAAAAGAAATACAAAAGAACTCATTTTAAGTTTGGGATGTTACTTTAATAGTTAGTGTTTCTTTTTTTTAATTCTGTTATGGCATAACACATCCAGATGGTGCTGCCTGGAGACTCACTCAAACTCCGGCTGCTGCTGTTTCACAACTTTCATCACAGGAATTTTGGCAGGACAAAACACAAAAACCTAAACGAGAAAATGTTGTGATAAATCCAAGCTACACAATGTCAGAACTTTCAAATGAGCTGGAACAGGACTCGGGGTTTAATGTTTTTACATTCAAAACAGAGTACATATGCATAGGTTGAATATGTTTGAATTTGTCGAGGGTTTTGATCAAAAGCAGACATGTACTCAAAATGTTTACATAGTGACTTAAGTGAGAAAGGATCAAGGATCAAAAGACAGTTATATTTATTACCTTATAGAGTATCTTTAATTGCTCTTTTTAACAGCTAACATTGTTTGTCAGACCTTACACGGGATGACCAAGAGGGAAATAAAAGAAAAACTGTCAATGTAATCCTTTCAGACCCAGAAGTTAGACTTAGTTACGTAAGAAGTTCTCCAGACCAACATCACATAAAAGTGTGTTATGATGCAGTATTAGTAGAATTTCAAAAACAACTTGGTTAAAGCTATGTAATGATTGAGGTCAAGGTTAAAAGAACCAACACCAAGGTCTCCTGGTGGCCTACCATGAACCTCAACATCTGAAGCATGTGTCCATGTGTCATTTTCCATGTCTCGTCTCCCTTATTAGCCTGCAATCACACTACTGTGAGCTATCAATTTAAGTTGTGAATGCCCCAAACAAGGAAAATATCAGAAGTTATAAATCCTGTGGCCTCTTGAAGACTGTGCTGCTTAAACATAAACATGATGTTTTTGGGCATTGATTAAACTTGTTATTTTTCCTAGAATACCATTCTGTCTCTCATATATTTCTGAGTATCATGGCTGTATTAAAGAGCTATTGTATCTTATTTGTATATAGGCTACTATCTGTTTAATTCACAACAATATCTTAATACTGGCTTGCTATACTAAAAACTGAAAGGATTATTAAACCTTCTTTATTTTCTGCATTAATTTGTTTTCGGCATTAAAATTTTTTAAGGGACCCTTGAAAAATCTGCAATTTTTATAGTGCATTATCTGTCCATATTCAAACATTGTAATCAAATTCAGCTATATGCCTAGACAAAACAGTGTTATTATAACCAAATCAACCACTGGCCGGAGCACATTTCAAGAAAAACATTTCCAAAGACGCCATTAAAGTCTGTTCTATATTTTAAACAAATAAGCAGTCCCTGTGAGCTGCTCCTTCTCATTTTATCATCATTTTCTTTTCCTTGAAACATTTTTCTAGGGGTGAGTCTTAAAACTAAAATTAGGCTCAACAAAAAAGCTTCATGGAACCTAATTGGAGCTGCTTTACAGGGAGAAGAAGGTCAGTAGGTCAAGCTCACTTCATAAATATATATTAATGAAGAATAATTGTAGCATTATCAAGAAATGATATCTCTAATAATCTCTTTGCACCACACTTTCCCGAAGCACTGTAACAGACATAAAGAGGAGCACCTAAAGCACCTAAAAAGTTTGAGTTGAATAAAGTGTTGCAGATGCAGTGTATTGTCAAGCTGAAGCAATAGTCATCTAGATCGAAGGTATTTCTGTAGGGACAATAGCACCTTTAGAGGAATGTCCTCCACAGACTTCCTGTGTGTCACTGCTTTCAACTCGAAACACAAGAAAGGAAAGCTGTTGGGCTGCGGAGAGTGCAGGAAGTTCTGGTACACTGATTAGCTGCTGACACAGATGGAGCTGCATTTCTAGTGAAATCCTGCACACTGCCTGCAGCTTTAGTTCCCAGTGGGGCTCTGGATCACATAAGAAGCACCCTGAGAATATGCCAGAAGGCGGCTCCCTCACTTCTACAGCCAAAACCAGCTCTGGAGAGCATGTGTAGGGCCCAGGAAACTAGATAATTAATATCTCTTTTGTTCCATATTTTGAAAGTTGAGCTCTTGATCAAGAGCCTTGCTCATCCAATAATTTTATCATAGCCTCTTTAAAAGTATTGGACAAACTCAAATCCAGCAAATACTGTACCATCTCAGGTGCAGAGGGTGGAAGACCCTGGGGCCTAAGCTTTGCATTATGACCCTTTTAGGACTGCCACAGTAAAACAATGCAAAAATGGCAACAACTAAACAAAAGAAAAAAAACTATCACTATCAAGAACCCAGAAGCTTGAAATGATCTGAGAAAACACCCTACAGTCATCCTCCCAGTTGTTGTATCACAACAGGTCCGTTTTTAGCATGATTTAAGTTCTTGTGTTGTTTGAACATGTCCACAGGCAAAATGTTTTCCACCTGTTTCTCATAGCCACAGACTCAGATGCAATAATTCATGAAAATGGATCTATGAGGTCCATCTGTGACTGAGACATGACTGAGGCAACATTGGACACAATTAGGTGTTGTGTTGATTACCGCAGGTTTCTGCAGAGGTTTTGGAGAGTCGGCTCATTGCAAATATGAATTTAGTCTTTATAATCCCTTGTTGAAGGGTTGTTCGGATCAGACTGGCTACTATGGCATGATGGGGTGGGCTGGGTTACTCCAAAGTTGACTCTGCTTCAACTTTTTTGGAGCATGAAGCTGTGATTCTTTGTTTGTTTGTTTATTTGTTTGTTTGTTTCACAACCATCCCCATGGCCCTCACTACTGGACCATCCACAGAACGGGAGAGCTTCTGTTTTCAGCACAGTGCCTGATTTGGTCTGAATGGGCCCCTAAAGCTCAGAGGCTATTTGTCTCAAACAAAGTTCTTGTCAGAACCTTTTCTCTCACAAATGCTGGAATAAGGAAGCAGAGGCTGCATCAGACAATTTTTGAAACTTTCCAAAACCAACAATCCAACAATCACATCCACTTGCCCAGAGATGAGAAAGGGTTTTTACTTCTCTCTAAAGGTCTTTTTTCATTCTTAACACTACTACCTCCAGCCCAAGGCAACACCATGGATGCCTTTGAGACTGTCCAAAAGTGTGTGCTCTTATCTCAAATTGAATAATTCATTGGGTTTCAAAACCTTTTTATGATGGCAAGCTTTTTGCTCTTTCTTCTTTTTGCCTTTGCCTTTAGATGAGGTCGTGGTAGGCCTAGTTTGTTTCAAGCATACCCCTGCTGTACGTACAGAAGATAGACGTATTGTCTGTATTGTGGAGAAAAAAATTTTTAAAGGAGAACTGATCTGTAAGAAACTGTTCAAATACAATCAAATATTATATTCAAGTAATTTTCATTTGAACATTCTAGATAAGTTTTGTCTGGTTGAGGATATAAAGTGGTTGTCCACTTCTCAGAGGATCTGTGGTTCAATCCCCAGCTCCTCCAGTCTACATGTTCTTGGGCAAAATACCAAAGTCCCTATAGACAGGTCTCGCCACTTGGCACCATCTTGGTAATGCCTCCAGGCAGTTATTTCAAGTTTAAAAACTACATATATAGACTCACCTGTGAAGTCTTGTAAAAACCGCTAAAAAATGTTTGCGTCTTTGCCCCAAAATAACCTTTAAAACACAATTTTTGCATGCACATGATTTTTATGACACAAACGTCTTTTCAGCTAAATCCATACAGAGCCGACGAGAGAGACCATGCGCCATCATCAATGTATAAGTTAGAAAGCTTTTGCTAACCTTAAATGCTACAATGCTCAATACTATTTACTGTGGCTACAAAAGTCTGGTATATATGATTAACACCTCATTTTCAGGCCATTAGTTGAGCTGAACTGTTGCAAAGCTCTACTCTGCACATGCGTAAGTGCAGATACACGATTGGCCTATTGGGTTGTTAGTTCAACTGTTACAGAGCAAATGATTGGTTTCATGTGGGGAGGGGCAAGATGTTTACATATAACAGCCATCTTGGTGTAACTAATTACCCCAAAGAGTCCAACTCAAAGTAAATTGAGTGGTACGTCTCCTCTTACTCGAAAGTCTCTGAAAATACTTAACAAAATTTTTGGCTCTTTCATTGGAATTAAGTGCATGTGTGTGTTTGCATTCTTGACAAGCAGGTTAGCACTTTGTTTGCCTGCTATTATTTGGTAAATGCTGACTTGTATTGTGAAGCACAATGAGTTGTTGAAAGACTAAAAAAGTGGAAATGAGGTTCATTTGCCATTTTCATTTTAGGCATTTATGGGTTACTTCTCACAAATTATTGGAACAATTGCCCTAAAATTTGCTGCACACAACCCTGGGCAAGTTGTGACTATGGTAATTTCCTGTTCTCTCTAGTGCTGCTACTAGAAAATTCAAAAATTCAAAAAATAAAAATATAGGTGTCAATCAAACATGGCTTCTATATTTAAATAACCTAGGTGACCCTGGTGCTGTCATCAGTCCTGTTAAGACACAAGACTCTGAGAAATGTTCCTACATAATCTGGTGCTGAAACACATCGACATCCTGACTCTTGGTTTCCTTTAAGCCCAACGTTTTTTGGATCTTTGCCTTTAACAAGACCAGACCCTGTTACTCTCGATTTTTATTGGGTGATTCTTTGTAAAAATCTGAACAGCAATTTGTCAGGTTTTACAGCCAATCCATAATGTTTTAAATTGTCTCAAATACTCAGCGTTGCCAAGCCAGCCCTGCCAAACTAGAGTGACATACTATGAGTAATGTGTAAAGCCGCCCCATAATGTAACACATGGTTGGCACTTTGCCTTGGGCCCTTGCCTCCAACTCGGCAGACACACAGACCATTCACAGTGACTGAGGCCCAGTTGTGTCTATACACTTTAAACATCGTGTATGTTCGCCTTTTTTGGTTTCTGTACACACAGTTATGATTTCAAGGCATCTTGTCTCCAGATCCTGAATTAGAACTATCTTCTACCAGAGAAATGGTCCTAATGAAATCCCCAGTGATGTCTGTCAATTATCCAAAGGGTTAGGGTGAGGGGTTGAGAAAAAAAGGCATTCAAACAGTTTTCCACTGACAGGTTTTCTGAATTGTTTTATCTATATTCTTGTCACAAGGATAAAGTGGACCAGTATCAGTTATACAACAGTTCTTTTCATATATATCTCCTCCTTACCCAGAATTGAATGCTATGCTATGTTTTATTAATGTCACAGTTCAAATCAGAATTGACCCTTGATTCAAGTTCGGTTCTCAATCAAGTAAATTAAAAAGGGGGCACTACTTTTAGCCTTTTAATCCAGCACAATTTGTACCAAACAATTCATTCAAGTTTAAGTATGATAAAAATGCAGTACGGGACAAAACTGGTACATAATCTACGGTAATTAGTCATGATGAATGTTTGAAAATCATTATTAAGTATGTGACAGTGACAGCCTTTTTGAGATGAAAAACAGAGCAAAATGCAATAATTTGGAAGCGTTCTGTAGTCGTCTGCCTCCATGAGAACAAAGCAATGATAGTATAACTTATACTTCCCTAAGAATATTATTACCCCTGATGCCATTCAGAATTCAAGTCCATAAAATTGCCTGGGAGTCATAAAAAGATGTTCCTCTAACTTGAGAATGAGTCTTTAAGTTTTCCACAGTGTCAAAGTAATCTAATAATAATTTCTGTATATAAATGCAAATAGAAACTGCTAATAGCCAAACATAATATTTCGTGGCATTTTTAAAGGTGCCAATTTGTTTAAATGTTAATGAGTATGGGCTTAAAAAAAGTTTAAGTAGTAGCCCATAGCATAACTCACAGAGACCACAGTAACATAACACTTAACATTCCCCAAGATATTCACTGAAAACTTTACATCTGGCCAAACTGTTGTTTTCATTAAAAAGTAATGGGATAAGTAAGGGTTATGAGAATTCTACACTGTGCACTCTGGCAGAGTTTTGCAGTTTTTGTTTCTTCAACGTAGCATTATTTATGACTTCTGACTTTGGGATCTGTAAATTAATTCTGTGTTACAGATGATAAGAGGCACATTTGTTATGTGAATCAGTTTTTCCCACCATAATCACTTGATTGGTTATGTGCTTACGTTGGCAGGGAGAGGTTACGGTAATTAAATGTGAACAAACCATACACAAACATTATAGATAAAGTAGAAAAATAATAACACACAACATTTTTTTAACCTTTAACTTTCAGTATTTATCATTTACTACTGGTTTTTTAATATTTGAAACTATATTTTAGAGACTAAACACTTTCAGTATTATTCTTTTGTAATTAATCATTGTGGCTGTTAGTTTTTAATGTAGATATCTTAAAACCAGGATAAAGAAGAGAAGAATGATCTGCATGGCTATACTGTACACTGCTGGACCTCAATGGAAATATATCCATATATTTGGTTTTTAGCTCACCAAATAAATGTCACATCAATTTTTAACTTTGCATGTACCACTAACAGGCCTGAAATGTAATGAGATTAGTACAGTAAGACTGATGTTATTATGAAGGCATCTCACAGACAGTTTGTCGATGGCACTTTGATTTGTCTGGGTCGACAAGGGACAGCTGTTCAGATTACACAGCAATAAGCTGAACACAGATGACCTATGAGTTTTGGACCGCAAACTCATACTCCATACTTCATTGGGGAATTTGTTGTTGTGCTGCCTTGAAAAAATTGATGCAACATAGTCATCACGTGCTGATGTACTAACATTACTGGACAAGAACAATGGCAGCTTTTACAGGCTGTTATCATTCTCTCTACAGTTCCTGCTGGATCGTCTGTGGCAGATGGAGGTGTAGTGCCCGAGGCTGGCTCATGTGGATCTGCTGGCCATATGGGAAGGGTTTGGTTGTCCTACTTAATACACGATCTTTTTTTTTTTTTTTTGAACGGTGTTGGGGGCTGCATAAAACAATCCAGCACTGTCGACATTCACTGTGATTGTTGATTGAGTTGACATTTGCAGAATTCAAGGGCTACTCACTTGAATAGCTTTTAAATGATAGGAGAAAATAACTCGCTAGAAAAGCAAACAGTTCTTAACAAACGAGCCAAAAGGGCACAGCTCTGTGTTTTTCAGTACAACATAATATGAGGGCTTCAACAGCTTTACGCAAATCGATACCACTTCTCAATACAGTTGATGTGTATCATGTGCATCACCTGTAAACTACAGATAAAAATAATTGGATGTGATTTTAGAAGAATGTGGGGAGAAATTTAACAAAGCAAACTGGATAATATCTGACATTTGCAGAGCTTGTCCAACAGCAATGGCTAAAGTCTAACTGATGTTTCTTTTAATTCATGGTAAAGGTGAGAGTGAGATATAAAGACTGCTTCAAATTGCAGCAGTGCTGTTTTTCTCAGTCAGGAAGCTTGCTAGGAGAAGGAACAGCTGACTCTACTTCAGGTGTTTTTCTTTCATGTTTTAAAGCTGGCTTTGTTCACTGGCTTAACTTTGGCTCCCATCATCACAAAAAGAGATGACAACCAAGTCTGTGGATGTTCTCTTTACCAGAGGGTCAATTCATCAGCTCATGACAGGAATGCATCTTCTTGTCAACACAGGAGGTAGAATCAGTGCAGTGCAGCAAACCTCCTGAACTACCAGGGTTATAAGGTGAAGAAACATTTCACGTAATGTGAAGCTCTTGATTTCATAGTTTCAGAGTCTAAAACTTTTAAGATGAAATGCCATCACTGAGTTTTTTGCAGGAGAGTAGAACACTGAAGACACAGGAAGCCAATTTGGAGCAGTGCATAATTTGGATGCCTCCTCCATATCCAGCAACATCCCCTGGAAACCAAAGCTCCCTGCCGAGTGCCTACTGGTAGCCCATGCATATTTCATGAAATCAGAAGCTGATTAACTGAATGAGTATGAATAGTTCAACAAAACAATCACTAATACACAGAGACATCTTTTGTCTTTGTTAAAATCGATGTGGAGCAAAGTTTTAGAGAAGACCTGGTCGCACACGGCATGGCCTCTGCTATTAAAACACGGGTGTTAAACAAACTTTATCAGTATTTAGATATTAAAGCTCTGCAAATTCAAAATAAAAGCCTCTGTAAACTATAAAGAAAAAAATGCAACCTAACCATGGTGATTGCATTGTGCAGAACTATATAAGCTATATAAGCTAGGACGTTCCCATTTCTATACACATGGTCAGATGGAAAATGTCTTGTAGCATACATGGATCATTAAGAAAGCTCTAGGGCCGTAGGACAGTTTCACCACTTTGTTCAGTCAATAATCTAGCCTTGGCATGCCAAAAATTCCATACAAGAAGGAACTGTATAGCTGAGGGGAACTGCTGAGCTTTAAGCCTTTTGCACATAAACCTCCAGTGAATCTGAACTTAAATGGTTTCTTTACAATGAAGATCACAAAATATCTATACTGTTTAGACTCTGCACATATGTTGCATTTCTGACCAGGTAAATCTTATCTTTAGTAAGTGTAATAATTGCCCTAATATTTTTTCAGATTTTTAAATTTTTGTTCAGCTCCTACAGATAAACACTAGTTGGCCAGTTTTAATCTTGCCCTAAATACTGAATTATCTTCTACTTGTTTATTTCTCAGCAGTCAACAACATGCTGTTAATCTCAATCAGAACACAGAAGATAAAAGCATCCTGTTGACTGGCACAGGCAGCAGTCAGAGCACGTCTGTCAGTGCCCTGCTCTTTGCTCGCCCTTCTTCGTCCAAACATACTGAGCTGCCAAACAAGACAGGTCAGAGAAGCTGACACACTGACAAACAGAGACGAGCATTATGATGCTCATTTGGCAAGTTTAATTCAGCTAAATTGGTTCAGATTCTGTGTGGTGAGTCACTGTTAATTAGTGGAAAAATTAGTGGAAACTTTTGTTATATTTTGTACAACACAAAGGCCTGAGGGGCACAAAGGTGATCAAGCATTCGGCTCTTGTTTCTCAGTCTGGCAAAGGTTTTAATTTAGCCTGGGCCTTAATGTTGTTGCATTTGCAGCCCATTCTCAGGCAGAGATGGAACATGTGCACAGAAGCAAATACAGATGGAACACAGCATGAGTTAGGGCTACACAATGTTCAACTAAGTCTTTCAAACTCCTGATTTCATCACATATTATTCTTTAAAAAAACATTTTACTGACAGTGTGCTTTTTCATTTGCTTTTCAAAGGGCCTTTTTCTACCTCTCCCAGTGTTAAGAGAGTCAGTGACACCAGGGAAGGGCCATTCTGTCCTCTACAGTGCTGCACTAATGGAGATTCCAGAGCACGACACCACCCACTTCCCTTCCCTCTTCAGAGGTCACTTTTGTCCTGCAAATCACTGTGCTGGGGTTGTCTGATAACCCTGTAGGCTGAGGCCCATGTGGGGGTCAGTCCCTCAAGCTGATGAAACAGAGCACTAGAGACAGTATTTTGTCTCTATACAGAAGTAGTTATATATCTGTGCTGAGGGAAGAAAGAATCAGCAGTTTGGCATTGATGTATTGACCAGGTATTCATATCTTTTTTATATACATATCATAAATTAAACAGGACTTCTAGAGTCAGTTTTCTGCTGGAAAAAAAGAATTTGCCGTTTGAACTGGTGCCAGAAGTTAATTGCAACATGCTGCACATATCGAAGTCATTTGCAGAGGCAGATATTTCAATACCTTTCAGTCTGCTGGTCAGTCATTGATGGGAGAAAAAATAAAGCAAGGCACTAAATATTCCCTCTAATATACATTACTGTATGATTATAGTAGCCTGGAAGTAATTTCATGTATTTATTCATCAAAGCATTTTTAGTTTATTTCCCTTCATAATTGAATTGTATGATTGAAGGACAAACCAAATTCAGAAGTGGAGACAACAATGAGCAATACATTGTTATGTGACACAGCTACCTAACATGATGCATTATAGATAGTGTCCTGCCATCAAAAGCACAGATCTGGTACATTTGTAAAGGTGGACGTGCAGATCATTTGCATGATAATCATTTCAGCTGCAGCCAAGCAGGATATTGGTGACCTGTGTGTGAACAGCTCAGCAGATGGAGGTGGTATGTTGGATGTGACTTGCCCTGTATAATTATGCATCTGCATCATTAGGAGGCTCATGTGCTGCATTCTGTTATTGTGTGTTGTTCTGACAAAAGTTCTGCATTTACGGTCAACAGTCAAACAACCTCCTAAAAATTATTTATGTTGTGTGGGCAGAGAATAGTGAGTCCCTTTATCATAAGAGGCACACAAACACATGCTGTTGGATCTGACTTCAAAATTGGGAGTCCTGTGTACACAGCTTTTCTAAGTTCCCAAAGGCCAAAATCAACTTTTGCAGTAATAAACAAAGTGACCGACAAACATGGTTAAACGCAAGTTTACTGCATTAAACAAAGTGTAGGGCCATGCCTCAACAAGGCAAGAGTAATCATTATGTCTATCAAGTCTGACCAGAACATCTTGGTGCCAAAAGGACATCTCAAACTTAGCTCTGTGGATCTAATCTCTAATGAAAGGCAATAAATACATATAAGAATAATAAGGGACATAGAAACCTCCTGGCTCATAACCAAACGTTTTTCCTGCTAGTTCCAGCAATTTTATAAGGCAATAAAACTATTGACCATTTGAGATCCCATTTTTTTCCCATTTTGTCAATCTCCCTGTGATGTTTTCTGTTGACTGAAGTTATAACACAGCTTTTGTATTTAAAAAGTGTTTTTTTGGACATTCATTCCAGCTGTTCAAATTATATTATGTAGGAACATTCCAGAACATCTTGCACATACATAACATAATCTCACTTTTGTCAAACTCCAGCTTTTATGGAGAAGACAGTGATACTAATCTAAATTTCAAGCCAAAATTGTAAACAAAAGGTATCTTAAGAATGTTCAATTTTCCTGTAGAGTTAAATTTCTTTATAAACATACAAACTAATACTCTCCTGATCAGTCCTCATATAGGTATAGTATGTGTCACTAAAATTATATACTCCATATTTGATACAATACTTGCAGCAAATTTTCATGTGGGATTCAAAAATGGCCCCAGATATGAAGTCAAAACCATTTGTGAGGCTCCCACCATGCATGGTTCAATAAACTGTACAAGAGGGAGTCTTGAGCCAGATGCTCCCATCTGACCCCACACATAAGCCTGACTCCTGGAGGCCTCCCCGGATATTTCAAAGCGTTGTCTTTGTCTGACGGCTTTCCCCGGAGATCACACTAGGATTCTACAAATCTCACCCATGTGCTGTCAAGTCCCACTGAGTGTTTTATTGCAGGGCTGAGCTTGATCCTGTTATGCACATGCAAAATCCAAGTTTGTTCACAACACCATGGAAACCCCTCTCTGATCTTGTTATCCTACACTGTGTCATCTGTGCGACTTCAGACAAAACTGCACTCATCTCAAGGGAGTCTTGCTGTCATGGCCAAGTCTATTTTTATATGTGATAAATAAGGCAACTGGCCCACAATCCAGTAGATTAAATAAAAAAATAGGCCTACAAGCAAATTTTGACGTGCCTTTCCCCTGACCCAGCTTTGAGCAGTCTGTGTGCTGAGTCCTTTCTATTGTTTTACCTCATCTCTCATCTCTAGTTGAGAGCTGGCCCCCTCCCCTGGCAGTGGTCTTATCTGTGATCAGAGCGGATCTGTTTATCACAGCACTGACCACCACTTCACCCCAGGACCTGACAGCTCCTCATTAGGTTCTTTATTCTGGCTGCTGGAGGGGGGTGGGGTGGGGTGGGGTGGGGGGATGGGGGGGTGGGGGTGGGGGTGGGGGTGGGGATGGGGGGGTCAGGCTGCTGATCAGGTCAATGTGCTCCAATATGATGAGTGAGTCCAGTCATGCTTGCCACATTTTCTTTCTAACAACACTTATAGACTCCCTACACATTCTCTGGAGGTGCTGTGTTGGGACAAATTTACAATGCTCCCCAGAGGGGCCACTTCAGATAAAGGGAGGGATGTCGTGAAAGTGAGATACAAGATTGGTCCCAAGTTGTAAAGTTGCTTAGTCTTCTGCCATTTGTTGTTGCACCTCAAAAAGCTGCAAGTTTATAAAAATGACTGAGGCTGAATTGTTTCCTTGCCACATGTGAATTCAAAGACCTGTTTGCTTGAATGACACACATCTCTAACCCTCTGAGGAGTGGGGCTTAGTGTGTGATCAAACAAGTAATGAAAAACAGGCCTGTATTTAAAAGAGATATGTTCCTTTGTGAGTAGTTGAGATAGCCTTTAGTCTTGTGTCATGCATGGACTGCAACTGGCAGGACACTGACAGACAGCTGCAGGAGTAATGATGGGAGCACAAGGCTCTTGTTTGGCCAAGGTTAGGGCCTTTCATTTAAGAGGTACATGCGAGATCCTTAAACCACAGCAGTGGACAGCAGCTTAAGTTTACCCTGGGGGCCAACAACATGACTCTAAAGGAAATCTAAGAGAGTGCAGCAGGTCAGTTACTCTGGTTATTCAGTGTGACTATATACTACAATATGTAGTCATAAGCCAAAGATGAGGGGAAAAATAGAGTGAACTAATATCCTCAAGCCAGTTTATCCTCCTTTTTGGGATGACCAAAACTTTATGTAAGTGCAGAATAATGGACCAGTGATGTATGTGAAGTTCATGAGGAAAAATACAGATTCTTACATATCAAAGTTTCTAGTTTCTGCAGGTTTGGTTCATCTTTTTGGGGAAAGCATTTATATTTTTTGCAGAGACTTAAATGAAAAGATGGATACCACTCTCGTGTGTTGAGAACTGAACTAGAGCTGGGAACTTGACAGCTTAACTTAGTATCAAAGCTGAAAGCCAGGGGAACAGGTAGCCAGGCTTTGTCATAGTTAAAAAATACAGCGACTCTAAAATTTACAATTAAAACACATCTCAGTCTTTTAATGCATTTATACAAACAGAGATGTAAAAATGTTTGCAAGACATGTCTTAAAAAACTGCTGCCACACACTTTTATTTATTTGCTGCCACGTGGTCACGTGGTTCATGTACATCGCTCTGCTTAGTTCCAACACTACTTTTCTGGGGAGGACTGTTGAAGGGGAGTGTCACATTTACAGTATTTAAATGTTTCTTGCCCTTCTATGGTCCTAGTCACTCACGGTGTAATAAACACATTTACATCATTAAATGCTTGCAACTGCTCAATCAAAACCAAAAATTCTTTTTGGTCAACAAACAAGGCAACCAATTGAATCCTTGATGTTTTTTTATTATCATATATTTTATTTTTTATTATTTGATTGGGTTTTATATCCAGAGAAAGAGGAGGGGAGATATGTTTTATTTCTTGAATGGAAAGTCCTCAAAGAAAGTCATTTGGCCACCCACATGGGAAAGAAATATGACAAAAAGTAGACCAGGAATGGCATGCAGGTGTCTAAAATATTCATTCTTTGATTAGCTGCTTTTGTGGCAAGTTTCTTTTCACTGGCATCCTATGTTATTAGAAAAGACCAGGAATAAAACCTGGTCATGGATGAAGTTCTTAGATTTCACTCCTGCAGCTGAGCGCTCAAGAGCAATCAGTTCCCCTGCCTGTGGTCTTCCACTGCTGTTGTTGGTAGAGTTAGATCTGGGCCTTCGTGTTATGATAGCTGCACACACAAACCTCAGAATGAATACACACATCATTATAGTTGCTGAAATATAAAATATTCAGTACACTTGCTTACCCATTAGGATAGGACATTGTTTCAAAATTAGGATTCCAGTACTAATACCTTTAAATGATACAGATACTAATAGAGACCCCATTTAAAATCACCACATGAAATACAGAATAAGCTTCATCATGTAACTGATATCCCAGTTTCCCCTGAAAAAATCTTTCCACATGCTGCAAGCTTGATGTCACCACCCTGAACCCCTCACCATAGAGGTTTTATCTGCTGTACAAGAGAGCTATCTCACATTAAATCTGAGAAAGCTTACAATGAAAACCATGAAAATATATATATTTTTTTCTGAGCCCTGGATGCAATTAGAATCCAATATGGCAATTGTTTGTAAGAAGTTTGTTAGAAGTTTCAGTAGGCCCACTACTTGCTATACTGAATTGTTTCAGTTAATACTGTCAAAAGTGATAAGGAAAAATAAACAGCCCTAAAATGCATCACTGTTTCTGCAAAACTCATTTCTTCACATTCCAACTGAACATCAATAACTATAAAGAATTTGAGGTAAATGTTGGCTAATTAGCAATTAACACTATTTAAAGTGAGCAGTATAAACACTGCTACTGGCCTTATTTGTGGAAGGTCATCTAATACACCCAATATGCAGTCATTTCATTAACTTACCTACGTGAGTGTGCGTGGGAAACATTGGAAATCAACGGGTTTCAATACTGTATCAGTGTTTGGAGCTATCGATTGCCCAATGACAAGTGCTGGCTCTTCTTTGTCTGATTACAACAGCAGTGTTGCAACTCCCCGTCAGGTTTGGCTGAAACTACGGGTAAGTTAAACCACAGCAAAGCAAGGCAAGACGCTGCCAGGAAACCTGCGGTGACCCCACAGTTCGGTTACAACCATTGGCTGTATAAAACACACATAACTGCCTGTAAACCACAGTATAACATGTTGTGTTTCTTTTTGTGAGGGGACAAAACAACTAAGATAGACAGTTTGTGAGTTAGTCAGCTTTGAAGGTGCTGGTAGGTAGAACTCTGGGCAGATCCAAGCTAGCTATTCTGAACTAAGCTAGTCACTTCTTGGCTCCATAGGCCTGAGTGTGAGACATATTTTACTGAACAATAAACTACTGTAATAAAATTATGGTCCAATCTCCTTTTTTAAAAAACAAAATTACACAATCCATGTTGTTTCAAAGTTGTGGATGATATTGTAATTATTGCCTGTCTTAAAATTCGCCGAAACCTGCACACTAAGAACATTGCTGAGTTTTGTGTAACCGTTTTGTCTTTTGCGAACATTTTTAGAGCCCGAGCCCCTACAGGGGAAGGGTTATTTTCATTATTTTATATAATGAAATTTACATACTATTTAGCCTATTTGATAAAAATCTGTCTTTGGCCCAAAACGAATGTAAGTAATGCAAACTGCCGTGTATACCTGTTGCTCTGTGGGCCAGCCCTGCCAGCAGATGGGATCTCCTCCGGAGTCTCCAGCAGAGAAACTTTCCGTTCCTCCCCCTCCGCCTCCTTCCCTGCTCGCCTGGTCCCAGCAGCGCCTTGGTGGTCAAAAGGTTCTTTTCTGAGACGCTTGGAAGACCGGCAGCCGGCGGCTCTCCAGCCCATCAGTCCGCTCACGACAAGGTAACACAAACTGGTTACTTTAAATTGATTCATTCGGAGTCCACAATTTTTACCGTGACGCTGCTCGTAAACTTCTTAACATTCAGTTTAATCCCTGGATGCTGTGGTAAGAACTTTTTAGTCGTTCAATACGGTAACTTTTAAAACTCAACTCCCACTTGGGATTCATTGTGCCGTATACTTTTGAATGCAAACTTGCAAACAGTTGTTAAGCTGGATATTTTCTCCATTTATCAGGTGGAAAGAGGCGACAGGTTGCAAAGTAGTTTGGTCACAGACTGACCGCAGAAAATACAAAGTCTGTGTAGGGTTTTTTTGTCGAATCAGTTGTACATTGTTGTAATGATTTGTTGTAATGAGTATGCTTGTAGAATGAATCTCTCATGCTCCTTGTTTTATACATGTATGACAAATGCGCGACAAAAGCAACAGACTCAGAGTTTTTTGCAGTATTTGTTTTGTTACAGGTTGTCTACAACAGATAAGAAGAAGCTTGGAGCATTTTTTGTAGTTAATTGCATCTTTAATATAATTACAGGGAAATATACTGTCGTTTATTTGATGCAAAGGTGAATAGCAACCATTTCTTACTTTTCTTTTTGACCAGAGAAGCTTTGAAAGAATCACCTTTTTGTTGGCTATGATAGCTGCATGACATCAGGGATTGTTCAGGGATCAGCTGAGTGCGTGTGCAGGAAGAGAGAAAAAGAGGTATCCCTCACTACTTTGGGAAGAACCAGGGTTCATGGACCACTCAGTTAATATTCTTGAGCAGCCTCGCCTTGCCAACTTTTAATATGTCCACTGAAGTACCACTGCATGTCACGTCCACAGACAGAACTGCTGTGATTCTCACTTGTCAGCCTAGAAATAAGCTCAGTTTAGTTACAGAGGCCCTCTGGGGCGGGTTGAGGCCATTTATCCCCCCAGGGAGACTTTTGCAGAAACTTCATCTCGGAAAGTTTAGGGCAAGAAATGCCAATTATTCAACTCCTCTTCTTTTTTCTGCCTCATACAATGTATTAGGAGGTTAAAACTGGTTGGACTTGACACTAAAAGATATCAAAAGTTCAGTTTTCTGGTTCTGAGAACCTGAAATGAGAAGACTAATACAAAATCCTTTATTTGGTTTCCAAATTAAATTCTTCAAAATAACAGTTTTAACTTTCTAAAAAACAATTTAGCAACACTTCAGTGGTGTCACATCATTCTTTAGGGGTAAACTGTTGAATTGTTGATGTGTTTGTATTTTTTTGTGTAAGTTAAGGCATGGCAAGTGACAAAAGCATTTTTTAATTCAAAATGCTTCTAAAATGTGTTAACTATTTCCAAGCTGTGGAGGTCATCATCTGGTTCCCTCTGTGAATATTTAGCTTATGACTAAGACCAGACATGACAATGTGAATAACTGTCCATATCAAGAGCAGATTTACTGACTGCTGACAGCAACATTTCTGACAAATCAGTATTAAATTCGACACTGTATTGATACTCTTTGAATGTCAGCCCAGGAATAAAGCAATTTGAGTTTGATTTAAAGAAATCATCTTCGCTGCAGGCTAGCCAGCGTCCATTGCTGTGGGAAAATATGCTTAGTGTCTTTGATCATATACTAGATCTGCCAAAAAAACATTTTGGCAAAGAGGCTGTTAGTTTTTGGAATTTCCTGAAATTTAGAACAGAACAATGTGGATCAGAAGGAATTTATGTCAGATTTGAAGCTTTCATTCTTTTGTTGACTTTATTTTACAATGTTATGAAAGAGTGCAAAATTTTGCTTATTAATAATTATCTTTGATCTGTACATGTCACTGAGATGCACTGACAGAATGGAGCTGTATGAAACAAGTTACTTTGAGTCAAAAAGAACAAAAGTTGTTAGTCAAAAAAGTCTTTGCACTTTGATGTGTACTCCACTAAATGCATAAGAGAATGTACTCTATAAAGTGTAATTGATTTTTAAAAACACCTAACTGGTAAAAAATAATGAGATCTTTATGTTCAGCAGTTTGACTTTAGGGTTGATTGCAACTTAAGATTGCCATGGCAATTTCTCCTATAGAGATAATCAGGGACTGAAGAGAAATGTAAGACTTGGGCAGGTTCCAAGTTTTACTGTGACAGGCTGCATAATGATTGAAAGCACTGTACTGCAGCTGATGGTAATGAGGAGGACATAGCTTCGATATTAGGACGATGCAGACTGTAAAATTGAACTCTCGTGATCTCAACTATGAAGCCAGATGTTGGTCTGCTTTCATTTTGAGAAATAATTCTCTGTCTGCCTGTCTGACTCTCTTTCCTCTCTTTCTTGCAGAGTAGAATTGGACTGCATGTGCAGAATGCGCCAGAATCCTTGAAGTGGCTCTGAAGGCTGAGGAAAATACCTGATCTCCATTGTTTGCTGAATATACACCTGGTACCATGGCTGGTCTTATAACAGATAAAATAACATTGCTTAGGTGTACATTGCTCTTTCTCTGCATGAGTATGTGCTTGTGCCAGCGTGACTGCACCGGTGTGGACTGTCCCCAGCTGGACAACTGTATTGAAGAAGTGCTGCAGAGTGGCGCCTGTTGTGCCTCATGCCTGCAGAAAGGATGCACATGTGAGGGTTACCAATACTATGACTGCATCAACGCTGGATTCAAAAATGGCAAAGTGCCTGAAGGAGACTCTTACTTTGTTGACTATGGCAGCACAGAATGCTCCTGCCCTGTAGGAGGCGGCCGTATCAGCTGTCACTTCATCAGTTGTCCTGATATACCACAAAACTGCATCGAAGTTTCAGAGCCTGCAGACGGCTGCACGCAGTGTGAACGTGTCGGATGTGTTCAAGATGGGCAAAAATATGAAGCTGGACACTCCTTCCATATTGACTCCTGCCGGGTCTGCCACTGCCCTAATGAAGGGGGGAAACTAATGTGCTACCCTGTGCCAAACTGTGATCCACACAAGGTACAGTCACCAATTTTAGCTGCACCGACAGAAGAGGACAGCAGGGGCAGTAGTTACCCACATGAGTTTGACAGACAAGGGCCCATGGATCAGTCCACACTGCATCGCCCTACTCCCAATGGCAATCTTCCTCTCTTTAAATTGCCACCTTTCGATAAAGAGGAGCCAGAATATTATGATTACAGTCCTACAGACTTTCCAGAGACCTACCCTCAGTCTCTGGCCTTCCCATCTCAGTCCTCCTCCTCCAACAAGGTCATCTCAGTGTCCCGAGGCTCTGACAGACCTGATAAAACCTCTGCTCTTCAGAGCTTTGGCAGACAAAGCAAGCTGGAGCTTAGAGAGCAATACGGAGTTCATGACCATCCTGGAGACAAAGAGAAAGTGACAGAAAGTCCCCTGAAAGAAGAACAAAGCACTGTCAGGCCACATATGCACAAGGACACCACTACTTCTTGGCAGCCCTTGCAAAGTCTAACAAGTGTGCAAAGTGTGACATCCAGTGATCCGACTACACAGAGAGATTTTGAGAATCCATTGCATGCACTAAAAAGTTTAGATAGTGTCATATTTCCACTAAACCAAGGATTAGGGAGTGAAAAATACCCAGAGTATCTACATAAGATTCCTGAAAGTGCTGTTCATCATCAGAGAGGAACTGAGTATACGACAAATCGCCAAAATGCATCAGATAGTGTGACACCCAAAGGTTCAACAAGTCAAATCAACGTTAGTGATCCAGTGAGAGGTACAGACAGTCAAACTAATCGGCAGCGACAATCAGATAGATTGAACTCTTCACAGTACACGCCTAGAAGTTCAGAGAGCCCAATCCATCCTCAGGCAAGTTCACATAATCTGAAAGATTTACAGGGAACAGACACACCAGACAGTGAAGGAAAGGTGGATGAAGAGGAAATGGTAGAGGAGAAGGAGGAAATAGTTAAATTTCATAGTGTCACTGGGCCTGAAGGAGGGGATGTGCCTTACAACACAAAGTCAGCACAACAGGAGAGAAGCCAAGAGGAGCCGGAGAGCAGAGATCCAACCAGCAGCTACAAAATGACCACACCCGAGCCCAGCACCAGCTTTCCTTGGGGGCCAGAGTTCCTGACAACCTCCATGGTTCATTTCATTACCACCACTCAGCCACCAGAAAGGTTCATGCCAGATGAAAGTGAGCCCAGCAGAAAGTCAGGTCAGGAGCTGTTTAACCTTCACAGCGAGGACCAGAGAGAGGTGAAAGAAGAGGTGACAGAGAAAGAGGAGGAGAGAAAAGATGGCCCTGTTTTGCTCATCAAATCTGATGAAGGTAAGTCAAAAGATGCTTTCACAGAACAGACATCATGCTCTGAATTATTTTTTATGTATTTTCCTTCTGAGGATATTGATTTTTTTTTTCAGAGCATAAGCTGCCCCACTCACTATCACTAGCTGATTATAAATCAGTGCACGCATTGATAATTTGTAGGTTTAATGAAAAATTATTCATGGAGGGACTCGATTAAAAAAATTAATCTAATTAATTTGAGACTTTGTAATTAATTAATCTCAATTAATCGCATATCAATATTTGACACGAGAAGCAACATGTTTTGTCATTTTGTTGTCTGTGCTAGCTGCAACAT
>JAQMCX010000029.1:15860369-15874605 GCA_029814765.1 Acanthurus leucopareius
TACTTCTCGCTCATTGAAGTTAAAGGCAAGAATGTTTATGTAACATGCTGCATGTTACATGAAAAATAACGTCACAGATACTTTGCTGAGTAACTAATTACTCTTACAATGAGGTAACTGAGTTACTAGTTGCACATTACTTTTTGGGAGAAGTAATTTGTAACTGTAACTAATTACTTTTTTAAAGTACGATGACCAACACTGGTCTGGACATTCACATGATCATTTACTTTTCTCAAGTGCCACCATGAGCTTGACATTTTTGGTTAAGAAAGCACTGTGGTGGTTGAGCTAAATGAGCGCAACCTCATAGAGTTGTTAGTATGGCTTTAGAGTCTCGAACCGAATACTTTATAACGTGGTTTTTCATCATTTAAACTGATGATTCTACCAGGAGAGTTTTGTGTCCATCTAATACCTGGAGGTGCTCCAGCTGCCTGCTACCAGACATTGTCTGTGCAGAAAATGAATGGGATCTTATTCCACATTGCTGCTTCATTGTGACTTGGGGCAGCTTATTTATTCACAAATGTTGATTCTTTTTCAGTCTGCCAGGTTTCTTTTTGACAACCTATATGTGGACTGCCATTCTACTTATGAAAACTATTTATAGAATAAACCGTAACTTTCCACACACTGGAGTCAAAAAGTTTCCAATCATAAATTGGCTACTGTATTCTGTTAACGTGACTGCAACACTTCAGTCAGCTGTAGAAATCTTAAAGATGCCTTTGAGACCCGGTGCAGTCTACCATATGTTTCTGTCTGAATGCTTAGCCTACTGTATTTGTTTCTGTCTGTTCCATACTGTATAGCAAAGCAAACATAGAGGATTTACTGCAGAACTGTTTCTTATTCTATAAGTCTTGTGTTCTGATGTATGCATACCTGCATGTGTCCGGGCTGCAGGTCCAGTTGTCTCTGCTGAAGACCTTCTGCAGAGCTGCTGTGCTGCTGGTCAAAAATGGGCCTCAGAAAATCACCACTGTAACCACATGCCACTGCTGAGCACTGAGAAGCACTCGATATGCAGGTAAGTGATCAGAGGCCTGTTATGCAAATCGAGCGAACTGGTAACTTCAGGAGTAACTTTAAAAATATCAGGTGTGACTTCCTGATTAACTTTTACTACAACAGCTTGATGAATTTTACACAAAAAGTGTTGACAATTTAGGCTGCATTTCTGAACTGTTCTGAGCAGTTTGTCTATGTGGTTGATGTAACCTTTAATAAGCACTGCCCCTCCACTCAAAAACCTTTTCAGAAAATGCCAGCACATCTGGAATACTCACAGGGATTGAGAGCCTCACACCACATCTGTTCTCAGTGTTTAAAGACAAGAGACCCATTAATAGACACCACCTGACTGAATAGTTTTAGATTTCATCCTGACTTGTTAAATGGTGCACCCTCCACTGGGGTTGCAGCTAAAATGGTTCTGGAATGAAGTTATTCTCAACACAATAGCATTGCACATTACAGTCATACAGGTAGGCCTGCAGACCTGTGCCTCAGAGAGTAAATCTTAATTCATTAATGGGCCAGTCTCTAAAAATGAAGTCCATGCAAGTCATTTAAAAATCCTGACTGTTTTTCTTTAGATTATGATATTTGTCCTTAAGATGGCATCACAGGGCCATTAAAAGTTAAACCAAAAAGTTAAACCAAAAAAAAAAGGAGGAAGGGGCATGGGTTCATAATCTGAGAAAAAACTTGATTCCGAGAAAAAAGTAATAAATTTACAAGAAAAAATTAAAGCCATTACACAAATATGAGAGTAATTATATGTGTATCATGAAATAATGTGGGCTACCCAATCAAGATTTTCCATCATTATTTGAATTTGGATATTGGCACATTTCACTCTGTGATAAAAAGAACATTATCTGTAGCCAATGCTTGTTTTTTGACTGAAGTTTCTAAACCAGCTAAACTATCAGTTTTCATTTGGAATCCTCCATATGTGAATTACCTAGCCAAATATGTTACTAGTTGTCAACAATAAAATTTGATTAGTGTTGACCATGGCATGAGCTGGATTTTACATTCCACTGGTGTGATATTCATCAAAGTCTGGTAATGTGTGTTGCAACTCTTTAAGGAACTGTTTATTCAAAAAATGTCAATTCTATTATAGTCTACTCATGCCCATGGCCATGGAAAGTTAAAAAAAGAGAAGAAAGAAAAAAAAAATATTATATGACTCTATACAGCTCATTCAGCATTAATCCTATCTATAGAAAGTAAAAGCTCAATTATACACATTCAATTTATAAAGGTGCTATGAATTGAAATTTATATGTTCCATTTAATTTACATACATTTTTGTGATGGCTGTAGCATAATTCATTGAACTAATTAGTCTAATCAGTGAAGCCTGTGTTGCTTATTCCAGTATGATGTTTGCAGCTCTCTCAACATTATCAAGAGACTGATAGAGAGGCCTTACTTCGTAGTTAGATGAGAACAACACAGATGCAAGATAAATGGTTTTAAAACATTTGACTTAAGTTAAATTCAACTTTGTGAGTATACTTCGATCTACCGTTGGTTCACTTACCTTTTATCTCAGATCTCTTTCTTCAGATTTTTCCCCTGCAGAGCTCCTCTTCTGCAAACTCCTGGATTGGCTCCACCTTTTAAGTCTTAATCCACCACTCTGCTCTGTCTGTGGGACCGAAAATTTCTCACCTGTTCTGCCATTTTGTGTGCATTGTTTTATATCAGAGTGATTGAAGTTCAGTGCAGTGTACATGTGCATGTGTTTGTGTCAGTGTTGCACGGAGGCAGTGCTGCCTCAGCTCTGTGAAGGAGAGCCAGTGTGAAACGGGGATGATATCAGCCAGAGGAGGGAGCACCTGTGAAATGAGAGAGGAGAAGCAGTGCACAGAAGACTCCTACCAGGTACCTTACTGTCACGCCACCATTAGAACTCTACAGCCATGTTGTTCTGTAAAACTTAAAGCATCCCCTCCTTTATGAGATAACAAGCAGTGGAGATTGTTGAGTCCTGTCTGAAAGACATAATGTCAAGGGTGAGTGGTGCACACATTTTCTAGCTGCTGAGTTTTAAAACAAACACTGAGTTGATTAAAGGAAGTTCCATCTACCAGGAAGTCAGGTAGGGTATAACTCACCAATTTAAAATGTTTAAGGCAACTGAAGTAAACACTTTGAACAGTTCAATCAAGTATTGTGAATCCCTGGAACCATCACAGAAACATGGAGAAACCTGAGTTGGTGAGGGAATTTTAGACTTTAAAGTGTTTAAACATTCCCTGGAATGCATTATTGTTTTGGCTAGAGTGAGATGTAATTTCAGATCCCTATGCCAGCAGAGAGTTTCTGTAAAAGCCAGACAGTTTATTTTTGTTTAATGGCAAACAGGTTGAAGTACATTAGAGAAGAATTGCCAAAGTCTTCTCTTCCTGCATGCATCCTTCATACCTGTGAATACTTTCATATGGAAATGGAAATCATGCCTTTGCTCAGAGTCAGCTCAAATAGCATTGCTTGTTTCTTCAAGAGAAAACCCGGTGGTTTGGCCCTTCAGCCAACTGTTCATGTGTTGAGGCAGCCGAGCCAAACCATTGTGCCAGATCCTTGTTTTTGAGGAAAGTAAAAAAAAAAAAGGTGAAAGCCTGGTTTTCTTTGCATGACATGTGGTTCAGCTTGAGGCGGCAGCTGAAATCCTTTGCAGTGTGTTCACAGGGATGAACTGGCCGGCTTGGCTGTTTAGCTGTTATGTCTCCCCCTACTCTGCTGTTTACTAAACAGGGCTAAAAGTATAGGGCCATAAAGAGAGGTGGTGATAGAAATTAAAGGGCACTCCAGTGGCACACTCCTAATAGGCTCTGCTGTTTTGTCTGGATGGGCAGGTGTGCTGCAGCTGCTGTGCTCTCGGCTTACGGCTGCGCAGTGAAGGACAGGGCTGCGACGCTCACCAGTACCTGGGCTACCCCTGCGACCATGTCTTCCTCACCTGTTGCGAAGAAGGGGAAAGTCCAGGCCAGATCTCTCTGAGGAGAAAGCTGATGCCAAAACCGACTTCTGTGCCGAGAAAAGGTATCTGTTACCCACTGCACAATGTTTCACTGCCCTGGAGCTTTCAGCATGGAAAAGACATTCATCATGCCGTTAGGTAGAGTCAGGTTATACCAGAACAGCTTTTATGAAAAAGGCAAGAGATGAGGACGGTAAGCCGAGCGTATTTACTTACAAAAAGTATAGAACTTCATTTATCAAGCATTCTTGAGGGTGGTGGCCATCCCTCCCATTAAGACTTCTGTACATTTGGGGTCCACCGAGGTGAGAATAGGGAAATACAGAAGTACAGTCTCACATTAGAACAACAGCCCTGCTGTCATGAAAGTAGCAGGGAGCTCTGGATTCATAGACAATAGAGGGAAGCGTAACTTGTTCATTTCATTTACACACACTGGCAAAAGGGACATCATGCAAATCTGGTTAAAAAACAATAAAGTTTCCTTTAAAACTACATGAATTGTTACGCTGCTGTTAAGGAAAACCAGTCTGAACTTGCTGTACACATTTAACAGTGAGCTTGGGCACTCTTTGTCCTCAACAGCTCCCTCCACACAATAACTTATTGTAATCACCTTTAACAAACTTTGCGCTATACTGAAATTCAGCATTGTTCAGAGCTGGGCCTTTGCAATTATGTTCATATTGAGGTTTATGTCAGAGGTATAGTCCAGGTTTGATCTTCCTCAAGACAGATGATCCAGGTTGATTGGTCAGGAGTCACGTTAGCTTTCAGAGTAATGGAAAAAGATGCATGCAAGCTGTGATAAATCAGAAACAGATGGCAGCTCGGCTGTTGTCTCTTTACTTGTGCCAACAAAGTTTCCCTCTGTCTCTGATCCATCAAGTACCTAGTGCCAGTGACATTTACATCAATGAATTTTTAAGCAAAGATGCAGAATAAACATGCCACAACGCAAAAGCTTTCCAAAATCCATTTGGATCTGGTTATCACTAAAAAATCTGCTTGAACCACTTCTGCTTCTGTTTAGTGCACCAGCCTCTGAATATGACCTATAGATCTTGTTTGTAGCTGTAGGTTCCATGAGAAAGGATATGCATGTTTTTCATCAGACATCAGATGTGTTATTGCTGGAATAAGAATAAAATTAGGATATGACAGCATTTGTTAGTGTTTTAGTCTCTTTGTACTCTCCTGTGCAATTAGAGCATTAAAGCCCTCTCATGAAAGCCCAAGCATGGGCCTAACTCAGAAGTTAAGAACTTTCCCCAAATCTTTTATCAAGGTTTTAGTAGACTTCACTTTAACTTTCTTTGAGATCACTCACACAGCATGGAACTGCTGTTCATTATTAGTCAGCCTTCGTGGTTGTCCTTTAATGGGGGTAGTTGTGTCCAAGTATGATGGTGAGGTAAGGTCATTCTCCTCACTGCCTCTCTCAGCCTGTTATTTCATTCACAACATCAGAGGAATTCCTCAAATCCCGCCCTTTAATAGGCTCTGTTCTTACCATCGAGTGCAGCTCATTTCCTTCAACTTTAAAGGGGAAATTTGAATGATGTCATTCTGAAGTGGGAATCAGTTAACCTGCTGAAAGCTGTGAAAGGTTTAGGAACTGTAAAAACTGTTCAAGCTCTCAGCTGGTGTGTGATTAACTCACAAACACACACACATTCCTTCACAGGTTGCATAAAAATTGCCTTCCCTTTGTGAGTGTTTTATGGATGAAAATATGGATGAGATACACTGTAATTATTTTCATGGGGGATATGTTTTCAGTCTTATGACTCACCGCCTTTTAATTAAAACAGGAAACATTTAATCGCCTTGCACTCTGTGAATTTAAACCCCAGGTAATGATTGTGAGAAATATCTACTTAAAACCCACAACTGGACGCATCGCCCTTTGATGTGTGTATAAGGCTGTCTCTAATGAATTGACATGTATACACAGCGCTGTGTGTTTTTGGTGCAGTATGGATTAGGCAACAGTCCCAGTAACACAAACCCTGGAAAATATCTTATGAGTTTGTTGCCTTTTGGTTCTCAATAATGCTGGGAAGTTACTATAGAGATTAACAGAACACCCCATCAATATGACACATCAAGATAATTTTATTAGACACCATTCCTTCCTCACTACCATGTCAAAACAGGTGTATAATGTCTTCAGCAGCTCTGCAGGGAGCTTGTGAAGTCTGAGGAAATTAAATAAGAAACCCCACTTGAGTCTTGGGCTAAGAGACTATGAGTTTTTAAGAGTAACACTGCTCTCCAAACTGTGGACATCAAGTCTGATATACGTGAGCAAACACTAGTCAGAGAAGGTTCAATGTAAAACACAATTAAGATGTCATTTTTTGGAGCTTGATGCATACAAGAGACTGCAATTGAGATATCTCATATTCAGCTCTTTCGCTTTTGACTCTTTAATAGAGTTTTAATGTTTCTTCTTATTTCCCTTTGTGGAAGTGTAATACTAATGGCTGGGTATCCATTTTAGAATTTGACAATATATTTTGCAAAACCATTAGCTTTATAATCCGACCAAATGTCCACACTCAATTGGAGTTTGGTTGCAGCACCTGGTTAATGCCCCAACAATTTATGATCTGTCCTTGTCAGAAATGTTGGTTGCTGTGTGAATTTCTTGTCTCATACAGTCTTTACTGACACTGTGCTGTGAGACAAATACTACTAAGCCTCAATGCAAAACAAAAGATATTTTCCACATCATCACCACAGGCATCTGCAGAGCAACATTTTTTACTTTTCTTGTTTTTCTGTGCAGAGTGCCCATTGGCCTTTGCGCTTAATTATTGTTAGCTATTCCATTTTCCATGCTGGCATTGATATATAAAAATGTCTGCTTGAAATTTGTAGAAATGTTAGAAACAATGGATCTGTAATTTCCCACAAAGTAAAACAAAGCAGGCATTATCAAGATGATAAAAATGAACCCAAAAGCAAAAACAACAGTTCAGGAGGTAGAAGACAAAAAAAGCCAGATTTAAGCACACAAAAAACAGGGAGCAGAAGCAGAAAAACTGACAAGCAAAAGAGGGAGAAATACAGATTTCAGGTGAAAGTAATTATGAATCAAAAAGGGAGGGAAAACACACACAAACAGGAAGGGGGCCAAAGCATGTGACAAGAGAAGAGAAACCAGAAAATAAATCAGGAAACATCTCAGCTAAGATGCCAGACCATGACAGGAATTTCTCTTCCTCCACACAAGCCTGGATTTTGTAACTTAAAATGGCTGTTGTTGGCTGATTGGAGCCAGCAAACTTAAGCTAATGCCAGTATTTAAACTATCTGAGATGGATGAAACTTTCATCTGCTGTCTTTTTTCAAGTAGATTTATTTGAAGCAAAAGTTCCCAAAAATGAAAATTCAGTCATTATCTATTCAACCCCATGCTGATGGTTAGTTGGGAGAAGTTTTTTAGTTCATTAAAAAAAAAAAAATACTGGAGCTTCACAGAAAAACATCAATATAGCATTCTCCAAGGCACCAGAGAAAGCTGGTTTGTTTTAAAACATTAGACAATACCCAAAAAAACTCATAAATTTCCATACAGCTTGTCCAGTCCAATCCAAGGCCCAGAGATCCCAACTTGACATGACATCGAAAAGGTCATGATTATGAGAAAAAACATGGTTTTAAACCCTTTCTTACATTAGCATCTCACTCTAGTTGCCTGGCTAAAAGCATCAGTATGAACCTGCATGCAGGAGCTTCTGTGCTTCTCTATTAAAGAATACAGGAAAACACACGCTCAAACTGTCTTTCTATTTATCCGTGACGCACTATTGCAAGGAATTACAATGGTTATGTGACACATCAAAGACCTAGAGGGCCATGTTAATTCTGACAGTGGCACTTCCTGCTGTCACTTCACGAGAGTCCTTCTATTGAACATAATGCAGACTTTTGGGTAACCGGCGAACACTGAGGTATGCAGAGACATTGAGTTCTGGTTGATCTTGGCATGAACACAATCTAGCTTGTCACTTCAGATGGTTTTAGCTTGGAGGATAAAGTGAGGATTTCTGCTTCAAAAAGGGTGTCAATATATTTTTAAATTAATTCAGGATCCACGGGCCACTTTAAACCTGGATTAAGCCAAACAAGTTGTACGGAGCCATTTCATATTTTTTTAAAACATTTTTTATGTTTAAAGCAAGTCCCCAGATTGCTGCAAGAATGCTGCAATGTGATACAATGCAGATTTGTTGTGAAGTTCAGAAATGTCTTTTGGAGTACGAAACTTCACTTGACTTTCCGTTAGCATGGAGGAAGTATGACAGAGTCATTGAACATCTGGTAGAGAGTAATACAACACACAGGTAAGAAAGTATTTGGTATCAGTCCAGAAAGCAAGTAAATAGAAGCAGTAAGTCAAAAAGCTTTTTTTCAGTAAGTGCCTCATGTCTTGGCATTTCTACAAAATGAATTTCGTCTCGTCTCAGTCTAATGGCTTTTAAAAATATCTCAGTATTTTTTCATTATTTTTCCCAGCACCTCTCTCTCACATCAGTGTCCGGTGGTCATAAGGGTTCCACTGCTGCAACCCTGACCTTTGCACTTGTTATTTGTGGTTTCTTGTAATGACAGTAATTTAGGAATTGAAGCTCTGCATAGAAGCATCTCTAAATGCTGTGAATGCAGAGGAGAAGCAGATGTTGTTTTGTGTCTTCAAGACAGTTCCATGAGGTAAGTGTGCAGATGAATTGTGCAGGCAATCTGCTGCTGTATCTAATTTGAGATCCCCCCCCCCACCCCCCCACCCCCACCCCTTTCTTTCTCTCAGTACTTCCAGTCTCAAACAGCAAGTTTCCAAAGGAGGCCTTCTCCATCAGTGCCACAGATGAAGCTGCAAACGCAGTGGATGAGCAGGAGGATGTAGATGAGTGTCAGCTCCATGTGGGCCAGCTGTGCCAGCACAAATGCACCAACATCTGGGGCTCCTACCGCTGTGGCTGCCACCAGGGCTACTACCTGCAGCCGGATGGACATTCCTGTGCACCAGGTACTGTAACTCACTACAAAAGGTTGATTAGTACATTTGTGTAATGTTCTTCTTCTCTGATTACCAGGAGAGTTGTGTTTATGCTGTACGTGTAGGCAGTGCTCTTTATTTTGTCTCCCATTTGACCTTGTGTTGGTTTGGTTTTGCTTTGATGCCAGTGCCTCATTGGATGTTACTGACAAGGAGTTGAAGGAGTTGCTAAGCAATAAAACTTGAGTTTTTTGATTCCATTAGAAGCTCAAATACAGGAATGTTAATTTCTATCATCTGTGTATTTATGGTCATTTTACTATTATTGTGCTGTGGTTAAACTAACAACAGATTTCATCATTATAATTATGGCACTTATGGTACTTAAACAGGCTCATCAAAATTCCCCATAACCCTCAAATAAAAGATTAATTTACTCACAGACCTCTCTAATGCACTATTAAAGCGTTAATTAAAAATCTAGCATGGCTCAAAATATGACGTGTCTTTAGAAAAATGAATATTATTTATTTATTTATTTTTTAGATATTTTATATGATAGTAACATGTGAGTCAACCTGTCTCCTATCATCCAGCAGTATCCTCATGAACTGTTTTCCTTTTGCTGAGATGCCTCATATGGTGATAGACTGTGATAGACTGATATGGTCTCTGGTATTGTTTCTTCACTGTGCAGTGAGTCCTGTTGAGGACAACAGAGTCAGAGAAGACAATCCTGCTGTGGCCTCAAAACAAATTATGACCACCACCACCACCACCACCACCACCACAACCAATACAACCACCAGCCGCCCTACACACCGCCATCCCTGTGCAGGTAATGCCAAAACTACACTGCAATATATGCTACTTCACTGTGCACCATTATGCTCCTTTACACGCTAAAACTTTGAACATCTCTGCATTTACATTTAAAAAAGATACTTGAGTATATTTGAAATGTAGAGAGATATGGAAACATGATTTTACAGACTGCTAAAGGCAGAAAAGGTAAGAAATGCATCCTTTTCATGCAGCAGGATAATGGATGTCCTGGAGCATTTTTCAGGAGCATTCATACCTTATATTCTTGGATTACTCCATGAAAAATTAATTTGTCCTTTCTGGTGTTTATACCTTCAGAGTTTGTTCCGTACAACACTGTTCTCTAGGTGTTGAAATATGGTACTTATATGTCAGAATATGCAGTATTGATTGTAATGGTCTCCCTTCCTTCCTTCTCAGTGCATGGGAATGAGGTGTCAGTACTATTCAATTCAATTCAGTTTTATTTATATAGCGTCAAATCACAACAAAGTTGTCTCAAGACGCTTTACATTTAGAGCATGTCAAGACCACACTCTATAAATACATTTATATTTTAAATTTACAGGAACCCAACAATTGAAAGCAATTCCCACATGAGTAAGCACTTGGCGACAGTGGCGAGGAAAAAACCTCCTTTTAACATGAAAAAATCAATTCATGGTGTAAAAGACCACCTTTTACCTCCAGTTCATCGTATGTAGTTCTATCAATAACCTCATGAGTAGCCTACCTTTCCTAACTAAAGTAACTGTACATATGCTACACTTATACTTAACTACTCTTAAATATGTCAGGGTGATTTATTTGTGCAACACAGGATTGTATTAAATGAAAGCTGTAGTCCTTCATTTTTGCATTTTTAATTTGTGTTTATATGGATGGGAGCAGCAAGATAGTGGTGACTATATGATGATATTTTTCAATAAAAAGTTCAACATCTGAGAAACACTGTCCATCAACTAATGCTGTGTTTGAGCACCAAGCATCACTACTGTGAAACACAGTTTGCTTTCCCTCTTCCTCCTAAAGTTCTGCATTGTGTCTGCACAGAACACAGTCCACATGTCCATTGCAACAACTTAATCTGGGATGTTGTAGAAACTAATAAAAACTGACTATAAGTGTTCACAAAATGTAGCAGTTGCAGAAACAGTTCGAAGAGCATAGCAGCCTCAATCTTATTTATCATGTTGATAATGCAAAACTTTAAGATTAAGGGCCCGGACATTTTGGGGGTTGTAAAAGAGTCAGATTTGACGGTTTCTTTTTGTTGGTCATTTAATTATGCCCTCACTGCTGCACCCCTGATTAAATGTGTCATTGTAAAAAAGTCTAAAAAAAGGTATCTGTGAATGTGCTCATTCATCCGGGTCATGGTTATTCTAGGCAAATAAATCGAAGGCAACTGGACTCAGTAATATGTCTGTGAAGACGTTTCACCTCTTATCCAAGGGGCTTCATCATTTCATGCTCATCAGACTAGGCTAGGCCTGTCTGACTGGCTGGTGGAGATCTCTGGTTTTTATCCTCTGTGGAGGTGTTCCAAAGGACATTGGTGTCTAATGATGGTAAGTGTTCATGGGTGTGGCTCAGGTAGTGCTCCATTCTGTTATAACGACATTCGTTTGGAGTCGTTAAAGTCAGGGTGGTTGGAGTTACATGAGGCCAGTCCTGAACGACAGTCGTTAGGGTTGTTAGGGTCCCCCAGAGTTATTTGGAAAAAAAAAGGAAACATTAAAAAAACAGCTTAAAACATAAAAAAAATTAACTAAATTGCCAGTTCAGTGATCTCAGATTTTCCTGTCCAGTCCGCATTTTAAATATGTAAGTATGTCTTAAATGTGTCTGTAGGTACACCCTGCAGTAAGAAAAACCTTAAACTGTGAATTATGGAAATGAGTACTCTACCAAGCCACACCAATTGACCTCACTCAAAATTTTTGATGACCTATTTGTAAGCAATTAAGGCTTAGAGAAGATTCACTTAAACTGTATTTCCAACTGTATAAAGGTAGAATAGTGGTTGTTAATACAATCTCCTGAATACATTACTGCATGAATATGAAACATGGTTTGTAGATTTTGGCCTCTGATATGCACATCCTGCTGTGAGTCTCTTCTTCATAAATCCCTCCCTTGACTAAAGTTATGTGTTAAGGCTTCATATGTAATGGGTGATGAGCGTCTGGGACTTTAGCGAGCGTTTGATATAAGGCAATGAAGTGTACAAGCAGTCGCTGGTGTTTCCAACATGGAGCCTAGTAGGCCGGATACATCTGCTCAACACATCAGCTCTGCTTTTATTGAAACAGAGCAGGTAGGAAAGGCTAGAAAGGACTCAGTGACATGATGTATCTTAGCGCCGCCTGACTGCCCTGAGGCAAATAACTCTCTCGCAAACAGAAATAAATACCAGGACAGTTGCTTGTCTATATGCACTTTGGCTGATTAACTGTTCAGTTTTGGCTGATCTGATGTGTTTACACTGCTGCAGCTTCATGAGCTGAGTCATGGTATTGTGAACTTTTTAGCTTCTAGAGTCTCCAGTCTGGGCTCCCTCAAAGTGTCTCTAATTGTTATTTATGAGACTATCCTGATCAATGTATCGAGCGGTCCTCTGACACTTTATCACAACAGAGCTGGCGTGGGGAATGTGTTAGTGAGAAATTGTAGTAAAAGAGTTCCTTGCCCATGTCTTGCTGTGACACAACTGTCGAGCTGGTAAGTAGAGCAAATTGATTGTATTGTGTTGAATGTGATGACTCATGAGAGGTTCCTACCAGCAGAGGATTGTTAATCAGTGCAAAGGTGTGAAGACAGGGTCCATAAGAGCCTCTTGGGGTAGGAGAGCAGCCTGATGAATCACCAGGACAATATAGAAACAGTACAAGGGTGAGGAATTTAAGACACCATGAGTGAATGACTGCTCTGGAGGTGCAGCTGTATGGAATCCAGAATTGAAGTAATTGTCCTGCTTGTATTTTGTCTCTTGCAGAAAACAACCCTTGCAGTCAGCAGTGTTCGGCGGTGGCAGGATGGGCTCGCTGCTCCTGCTTCCCCGGATTCTCCTTGATGACAGATGGACACACGTGTGAAGGTGAGAGCTGCTTGTTTTCCTTCTTGTGTGTGGCACCATTGGCAGTAATTGGAGCAAATCACAATGCTTGTATGTATCCCTTAAGCTGTATCCCTCAAGCAGGGTTTGCACAAGGCACCAAACAACCAAACACCATAAACAATAGCACTCACTGCAGTAGAAATAAACAACAGTAAACACATACAGCCTTGACATCCCAACAACAGAGCAATGGAGCAGTTTGTCCAGAGATCGGGACAGTTTTTAATTGGATGCAGTCACTCATGAAGGAGGAAAATGCAGGTCTTGTGATACTAAACAATGCATCGACTGATTGGGCCTCCACTTTCTGGTGGTGGAGGCTGTTGCCCCGCTAGCATTAGTCAACCATAGCCAATTACTCTGTAGCAGCTATAGCTGCAATAAGGAACACTACACATAGCATCTGTTTACTTAGCTATCTTCTTTTCTCTGAGCTCTCTGTGCAAACTTGAGGCAAAAATGCCACCTCTGACAGGTAAAGAAGAGAACTCACAACTGCAAACAGTGCATCAGCTTGTGTGTGTATGTATGTATGTATGTATGTATGTATGTATGAATGTATGAATGTATGTATTTATGTATGTATTTTGGAATGAGTCAAAATAATCTGCATATGATTATGGTATTAAAGGAACATGTGGCTCAGTACCAACACAATGGGTCACTGCTGCACAACAATGGAGCTTAATGGTGGGTTTTTGTTCTTTCATGGGTTTTGTTACCATTACAGATTGCACCAGATTTATCCCCAGTCAGTGGTGACCAAACTTCTTTTTGCATGCCCCCTTCAGTTGGGAAGCAAATACTAAGAAAGAATCCAGGATGAATTTTTTAGTGCAATAAATGCCAGCATGATCAGATCAGATAACCCTGGTTATATATTTTCACTAAATAAATCATACTAATTAACATAGTTTCATCCATATATTTGATCTGGTCATCCATGTTCAACCTGCAGTGGCTCTCTGCCTCTCTAGGGGGCCCCACCCAACAGTGGCAAAAACACAGCTTTAATCCTGAGGTTTTTCTACTTTCACTGAATATCTGTAAGACACCACTTTACTGGCATCATACTGCCACTTTGCCTCTGATATGTTTAAAGACAGGCAACTACAGCCTGTTACAAGATGAAGATGTTGAAAGAAGTAAGTGAATTCCAGTGTTTGCATTTTTTTTTTTTTTTTTTTCCCCTTGTCTGCATTATCTTTACATCTGAGCACTGTGTCCGGTGGCAGCGTTGGAAAGACCTATGCATTTTTTTTTCTAGCAGTGAGAGACA
>JAQMCX010000029.1:15874705-15891893 GCA_029814765.1 Acanthurus leucopareius
TGTTTTGTTTTTCCAATAAAACTTACTGAGCATTGAATCTAGAGTCTTGAACCAAGGAAGAGTTGGATGAATTGGAATCATTGAAAAAAGGTAGTTTATTTTTGGAAGTACTGTCATTTTAATGGTTGCTATTCTTCCTGATATGGACAGTGGTAAGTTCATCCAGCGCTGGAGGTCGCTCTCTATTTTTTTAAGCAAGGGAGTGAAATTTAGTCCGATCAGCTCTGACAGCCTGGAGGAAATATCAATGCCCAGGTATGTGATATGGCCTGAACATAAGGGGATAGATGATATATGACATGCTGTATCCCATCTGGTGTTGTGTAATGGAAGAATAGAGGATTTGTTCCAGTTAATTGAGTAATCTGAAATCTTGGAGAATGATTCAATAAGATTTACTGTTTCCTGCAGAGACGATTGAGGGTCTTGTAGAAACAGTAAAATGTCATCAGCATACAGACTGATCTTATGTTGAACTTGGGATGTTTGAATTCCCTTGATGCGAACATTCTGACGAATAGCTGCTGCCAAAGGCTCTATAAAGAGGGTGAATAGCGCAGGAGAGAGTGGGCATCCCTGCCTTGTTCCCCTATGCAGTGTGAAGCTCTGTGAGGTTAGTCCATTGGTGGTGACAGTAGCTGAAGGAGCAGTGTACAGAATCTTAATCCAGTGAATAAATGAATCCCCAAAGCCAAATTTTCTTAGAGTAGTGAAGAGAGTTTTCCAATTTACTCTGTCGAAAGCTTTTTCTGCATCTAATGTAGCTATGATGGTGTCTACCTTTTGTAATGATGAATAATGGATTAAGTTGAATAATCTACGAGTGTTACTGGATGACTGTCTACCTTTGATAAAACCTGTCTGATTCCACCACGATCAGACAGTGTTTGCATTTTTTAAAGTAATCATGTGCTGCTCTGCCTTCACAGTTCAGTACCAGCCTTGTAGTTTGGTTAATATCATGCTAGTAACTAACATTAGAAACTTACATTTGTGAATTGGTTTTGAATTATACGATACGATGGATATTTTCCACCCAGTATCTCTGTTTCCCCCATGCCTGCTCATCAAAACATTGCTCTGTGTGCTATAAGAGTAAATAACAATATGGATACAATTTTGATTGTGACGTTAAAGATCAAACATTAATATTGACTGGCACATGATGAAGTGATATTTTTTGTATTGGTTTTTTTTTTTAGTAATATTGAAGATTAATGTAAATACTTTTTATTACTGTAGTTGATCATCACTTGACAGCATTGGCAAAAGAATACTATAAAACTGTCCACAACCGCCATACTATAAACCTCTGATACCCCATGTGACCCTTAATCTCTGAAGGGCCAACATATGATATTATAATATATAATATGACTAGTGATTGCTGATGTAACAGCACTTAACCACTCCCACTCACACTGCCCTCTGGCAAACAGATGGACCTATCAACAATCTCGACTAACCTTGATTGGAAGAGATATATAAAAAATGATCTTCTAACATCAATGCCTACATCTATGGTAAAATTAGATATTCTACATAAAGGTTTAAAAATCTCTGCCCATGAACTAATACACAAAGACAAGAAAAGCATCTGTGAACAAGTTCATATTATACTTTGGAAAGAGTCATCAACATTAAACTCCCCCCTAGAAGAGAATGAGTCTGTTGCATTGCCAAAGACCATTTTCCGTAAGTGGCCTTGCAGTACTACATATGCTGCAGTAGTAAATAAAATTGATCCATGAATTTGTAACAGGGTGAAAACTTGGCAGCAATTTTGCTTTGTGAAAAAAAATGGATGCACGATCCACCTCTAGAATTCAATATGCACTGGCTCAATAAGTGGTGCTTGTGTAAATCCCTTTATATAGCCCATGTACTTCTGAGTGCACAGAGTGTAGTTACAGATATGGACAGGTAGGAATTAAGTGAGATTAACTTGAAAATAATTTGCTTGTTTGAATGCTTCTCCATAGATCTCTTGGTGCTTCAATACTGAAGGCCTGAATGTATACATGGGAAGTGCAGTCCTGGCTGAGTTTATTGAAACTGTCAGTCAGCAGATGGGATAATGCCTCTAGACGCAAGAGCACTGCATAAGAGTTAGGGTTTCCCCTCCTATCACTCCATTTAGTGAACAGAGTGAGAACTTTCCCTTCAAAAATGTTCACACATGTGGACATGTGGGTGGGCAACTTATGGTTTGGACTGGAATGAAACTAAGCACACAGCACTCCCAAGATGTGAGTGTGAGGGGGGTGTTTGAGGATTTGATGGAGATATAAGTGGACTGTGAAGAAAAATAAAAAGGACTTGTTGTATTACACAGACTGTGAAAACACAATGAAACTCTGACACCTATGATGTTTGCAGGAGAGTATTCCGTCATTTGTTTACCAGATTTAAGCAGTTCTGTCAGAAACACGGGTGTGATTATTTTGATTCACAGATTCACAGGGTTAAAAAAAAAAGCTTCCTCCATCTCTGTGGTGGTCTCTTTTCAGATGCACAATGAAAGTAAGATTTTAACAAACAGTTGTTCTCACTAGTGATGTGCTCATGTTTGTGTGTGTGAAAAGTGATGACCCTTCCAGTGAGCCAACTAGGACAGTTTGTGTGGGCTCTAAACATAACCTGAATAGTAATATGTGCATTAGACAGTTAATCAGAGCTTGACATTATCTGCTTATCACCAGACTGTGAATTGAAATTCCTAATATTTTCCCAGGCAAACACACATTTACACACATACACACACACATAAGCCCACTGACAGTTTAAATCCAGACATCATAATGGTTTAACACATGTGGTTGCCATCTTCACTAGTCTGCGACAGTCTTCACTCTGAGGACTAAACAAACTGTTGCGGGCAGGAATGAATTTGTTTTGCATTCCTCAGATTAGCACATGGAGATCAGATTTCAGAGTTATTACATGGATGAAAACTATAAATTAGAACCTGCACTGATGGTCATCAAAGCCCGGCGCAAGATTCTTTCACATCACCTTTAGGTTTATCAGGCTGAGAATGCTGGAAAAGATTTTATTCAGCCCCACCAAACCTTGTGTAAGATGTCAGCACTGATCAAACCACATCGTTTTCAGACTCATAGACCCACCCAGGCAAACACAGAGAAGCCTCTTTTTTATTCAGGGTAAAGGTCACCTCTTTAGTTGCATCCAAAGTGGAAAATCAATAAATTTGATCTCATCTTCCGATAGAGGATTCTCATGCAAGAACAGTAGATATGTTTCAATTGTGTGCTTTAAAAGATGTGTCTCTCTCCTGGTTATAAAGACTGCTGAAAGAAGCACTACTGCACAATAGTGTTTCCATAACCTTGAAATGCTCTAACAGAACACCAGGCGCCAAAGTGGAGCAAGTGGCACAATGAGTTGGGAGTACCATACTGATGAGGTGCATCAAGATGTGCTGTTGGTAATCAGGTGAAAATGGTTTCCTTGACAGTTCAATGGGATAGTAGGTCATTTACAAGCACGACAACAAATCCTCATCATAAGGTCCACTTCTTTGTTTTCTCCTGAGCATTCTGCTGTATCTTGTGACCTTCCTAAATGGATAGAATGTATTAGTTATAATGGTGATGGTTTTGTTGAGATCCATTGTTTTACTCAGAGGATCAGTAACTACATTTTGATGTTCTGCTCTATTAATTGAAGAATGAAATTTTTGAAGAAAATGCAGAAAGATTTCTGACTGCTGATAATCAGATTAAAATAATAAAATACAAACACTCTGCACACATCAGAGTGGTTATAACTCAGTACACTAGTATTCATGTATACTACTGTGAAATGTCTGCAATATATTTTTGATTGTACTGTAATGATGTAATACAACAGAATTATGATAGCAGTAGTTCTGGTTACATCTTATAAGGCCAAGTCAAGTAAGTTAAACCTCAGAAGTGCGTTTCGATGGTCACATGAACAGGAATGTTGCAGATAACTGATGCATATATATGAACATCTTAATAAAACTGTTGTCTCAGTCTCTTTTTTGATGACAGTGGCTCCATTGTCACATGTATACATCACTTTACCAGATCTAATTGAATGCAGCCTTTTTAATCACTTCAGTAAGACAAACTTATATTTATTGCACTAACTCTATTAACCTAAAACAGAGTCAGTGCTTAAATTGAAAGTTATTAAATTGCTCATTTTGTTGCAAATAAAATTAAGCACCGTGTTACAGCTGTTTAAAAGATAATGGCTGAAATGACTGGCAGGGAGGGAGATAGTTATTCTCTGCACACTCTGGGTTATATCTCATCTCACACAGCAGTTTTACACATAGCATTCTGTCTGTCTGCCATTATGTCTATGAACAAAATATGCAGATGCACATAAGCACATAGCAATCAGTGTCGTTGTTTTTGCTGGCATTTGGGATTAAATGGAGCCTTAAATCTGTTTTTTAAAATGTAAAGCCTGGAAAATATTGCTCATGTGTACTTGTGAGTTTATCTGCACCCTTGTGAGTCCTGTCATCCTGACTTTATTCACTGTCACTAGTGACTTGAAAGTAATGCACAAAATTTTTGATCCTCACGGTCCCTTCAGTCTGCATCCGTGCAACCCTAACCTTCCTGTCTCAACAACCAAGTCTGCAGATAGGCCAAGGCTGACTTCATCCACCTCTACACGAACTTTCCAAAAACCTTATCATCCACAGGGTCCAGTGTGAAGGAACAAGAGGGTGTGTGTTTGCATGTGCACCTCACAGTGCTGCCTTTCAGACAACTCCCAGGGCTCAGGCTCCTCTGGTCTCCTGATGGAATTCTTCTAAAACTGCATTCTCCTCTTTTTGTTTGACTGCATATGTGTATTTTTAAAAAAGGGGAGTCTTTGTTTCCACCTTGTATTGGATCACTTCACTCCACACAACTGTGTAATGTGGCTGCTCCTGGGGACCAGTCAGGAATGGTAGGGACCTTGAGGCAACAAGGCAACAGGCACTTTTTTCCCTTTTATTTTTCTCTTTTTCCCTCTTTGAATGACGCACTGGAAATAAAGCTGGCCACCAGAGTGGAAGGAGAAGGCGACTTTCTGCACCATTGGCAATACGCAAACATTGGAAACAGTCCCATCCAACCCCAGGCTTGACGGAGAGCAGGGCCCAGAGGGCGAGGCGCACCCAGCCCTCGGTGTGATTTGCCCCTGGAAATATCCTCCCTACAATGCAGACAACAGATGTCTCTGTCGGAGAACAAATGGGGACATTTAAGAAGGCAGGCATTAAGAAAAAAAAACAGTGTGTCACCGCTGGGTGTGCAGATTGTTTCCTGTAGACTCTCCAGAGTGCTACACAATGTTAAAAGGGGAAATTGTTAATTTTAGTAGGTAGAGTGAATGTGTCGCTGCAGCTTCACAGAGGCTTCATATAGTACAAATTAATAATGTTCTGTGCTGTAAGAGGTGATGCTTGTGTAGCTCTCTGAGGTGAAAAACCTTTAGGGAGAAGAGCTGCAGGATACTGCTCATACACCAGGTAAAACCTCTGATCCGAGTTTTCCCTCCCCCTGTTCTCAGTGGGAAGGTGTTGTAAGGCACCGAGTTTATTCAAATTCCCTGAAGCAAAAGCTTTTTATGTTGAGAAAGGCATTTCAGCAAGGGACTGCCAACAGATATGCACGCAACACAGGAGAATATGTTCCTTTTGGTCCTGTCTTTTGTTTTTCAGCCTCAGCTCCTTCGTGCAGATTTGTACAAGACCTTTTCGTCACATTCCCTGTGGAATGCGCCATATTTCGGGGGTGATCTTCAAATTTGGATGGCTGCCACACTCCAGCATGCACACAGGCGTGCAGATACACACACAATAATCTCAGTCCAATGCTATCAGCACATCCAGCTAATCAGCCATGCACTATGATGCATGATAAGGGAATGCAGCAGTTTGATAAAGATGAGCCACAGCGGAGCGACGATCCACCGTCTCGGCATGAGCCCACCAGTGTCATAAATCAACAGCCCATGTTTACTGGCTGCAGTGCTTTTTGACTGATAAAAATTTAAAGGTTCGCAACTGTGTATTTTATCTCTCACTATCAAGCGTGACAAGCAAAATATCATTTAGCTTTTGCCAAGAACTGATATTTTAAATTTGACTTGGGGTATAACAAAGCAGTCACTGTGCAAAGTTGGTAGACTGGCTTGCCAAACAGCCCTTCAGGACACAATCAGTGGGAGTACTGTGTGCAGTATCAGTGGGACTAAGAACAAATCTTTATTCAAGCCAGAATAAAATTAAACTACCTTTTGTTTCTCTGCTCCAGGTGGGAAAGATCCCATTGCTATTAGTGCAGCTTCAATCTTAACAAACACCATAAGGAAACACTGCCTGTCCTTGGTTTGTTATAGAGTTGCTGCTTTGTGCCCCATGTTTGCAGGCCCACCCATTCCCTTTTTCCACTAAATTAGCTCTGGTTCTCAAACTGATTCCATTCAAGCCCACATTTCCACCAGTTTTAAGTGGAACCATTGTTGTCATAGGATGAGTCATCAAAGGGGTGCACCGCGCAATGTACAGTGGAAGTAAACAGCAGTAACAAGATGGGGGAGTGCATTGATCAACTCTGTGCTTCTATTCTGTTTGGTTTTTACCCCCCTCAAAAAAACAAGAAGACACTTGAACTCTCTAGTACAATTTCTTTATCCTTTCCTTGAGACCTATGAAATGTGACACGCCCACTACAGTTCACAAGTCACACGAGCTAAAAATAAACTTTCTGGATACTTGGCCAATTTGTTTTTTGTTTTTTGTTATATGTTGCAAATAGTTTAAAACTGTGGAGCAGTTTCGTGCTGATGGAAAAGAGGTATCAAAGGCTTTGAAGCTCAAAAGAGCATTTAAGATTATTTATACCTTTTTTCTTTCTTTTAGCATTAGAAAAAATGAATGGGTTTAGAAACCACTTGACAGGATTTGGATTGCATAAGTGGATGTTTTTTCAGCTAAACATTTAAGCAAGTGTCTCCCATGGAGACAGCTTCCTAGCTAGTGATTTTCATGCTTGCAAATTTGAAACATATAATTTTGTGGTATCCCTCCAACTCCTAAATGTAAAAATGACTTCCTTTGTTAGTTTTTTCAGTATTTTTCTGCTGATGTTCATGTTCATGTTCATGTTCATGTTCATATTCATGTTCATGTTCATAGTCATGTTCATGTTCATGCTGACTCATTAAGCTCCATCATGGTGACAGTTAAAGGGCTTGGAGGGATGGTGGGGTTACGTAAAGGTTCTGTCTATCACCTGCCTCTGAGACCCTGCGTAACCTCAACCTCATAGTAACGTACCTTCTGCCTGCACCCCCCCTGTCCTTTCACACTGTGTCATTTCACACATAGTCAGCCTTCTTCTTCTTCTTCTGCAGATGTGGACGAGTGTGCGACCAACACCCATAGTTGTCGGCCCAGTGAGCTCTGTGTGAACACAGTCGGTTCATTTGTATGCGAGCTGCAGGTCACCTGTCCTGCAGGCTACCAGATGAAGAACAGTGTTTGCAAGGGTGAGTTCATTGTTCTGTATGTATTTCATTAAGTCAATTTACCCAGCAGTCATTTCAAGAGCCGTTAAAGAGGTCAGTGGAAAAGCTGATAATGTTTCCTTCAATAAGTATTTTTTTACCTCTTTTTAGTGGAAAGAGAATAAAAAAAGACAGAAAGGACAGTAGAGTAAAACCACAGCCCTATTGCTAGACAGTAACAGAAATTTTTGAAGATCTTGCAAATTCCTGGATTATTTATTGTGACAGTGATTTTTTAAGTCCAAAGACAATGTTTTTTTAAAAATAAAAGATTGTGGTAACAGTTCATAAAAATAAAAGTAAACTGTGTGTCACAAGATGCAAACCCACTTCTTGTGCATCATTCACTGGCACTAAATGCTGGCTCTGGACTTAATCCATGAGCTGCAGATTAATCCAATTTGGACCTTTGAGCTGGCCTGCAGTACCTCCAGTTGAAACCCAAAATACTCATTCATATGTTCTTACGGGCTTCATGTTGAAAAGTACTAAACATCACTTTCAGTATATTTCCACTTCATAACACATTTTGGCATTTACGCTTGGCCGGTACTCATTTTTGTCTTGCAGTGTGTTACTGTGTTGCCAGTTTCTCAGCAATTTCAGGACAATCCAGCAACCAACAGCACACAAATCCAACACCCATGGCTCAAACCAAGGCACTGCGTAATCGATGCTCACGCACACACAAGCTATTCTGGTCCCAAAGTTTATCAACACATCCCCTCTAGTGCTCTTTCTAATTGTATCGCACAAAAACAAGGATAAGTTGTACTTTAAGGGCCCCTTGAGCACCCACATATCCCTGAATAAAAGACTGTAGTGTAGTTCAGTATCTGGTTCAGGAGGTGGAGCAGAGCATCCACTTAACCAAGGGTCGGTTTTGCATGACGGAGGGTCCTTTTGGGCAGGACACCGAACCTTAAATTGCTCCCAGTGGCTATCTCATTGGTGTGTATGTGTTACTGATGAGTGGGTTGGCACTCTGTGTAGCAGCCCCTGCCATTAGTCTATAAATGTGTGTGTGTGTAATTGTTGACTTGACTTGTGTTGTGCAGTGCTTTGAGTCATCAAAAGACTAGAATATAAATGCACACCATTTACCATTTTAGTGCTTCATGGACTTCAGGCTTAAGGAGTGTGCTGGCATTATTAATGGCACATAGTTGTGGCTCTTTAACAAGAACAGGATATATTTAGAAAGCTCAGTTTCACCCTCGATTGCTCTTTAGATAAGTAAAATCGACGTTAGTCACAGAGAAATCTACATAAAATCTTAAAGTAAAGAGTAGAAAGCAGAGACCTAGATGGATTATTTACAGTCATTTTCATTCTGACATTCCCAACATCCTGTGACAGTATGCCTGTGGTCAAAACTTCAACTTAGCTCAGTCAGCAAGACTCATTAACATTAATGCTCATGTTTTTGGTCCCAGTAGTGAAATTTGTGTTTCAGCAGATGCCCAGGTTCAGTATGTGACAAGATAATCACCCAGAGAGGCAGAGTTGCACTGGCATTGTGCCGGTATTAAAGCACTTTAAAGCTCTGTGACTCGTGTCATCAGCACTTGGCACCAGGGAGGACTAATCAATGTAGCTAGATAATGAAGGTAATATGTAGTCGACCATCTAATAGAGGAAAAACTAATTAGCTGCATGAGAGAAAGGGGAGATCTGTGCTGTGGTGTCGGAAATGTATCCCTCTGATGATGACTGGTAGAGAAAAATCCAAATTAAGACCAAGGGATGAGTCTCAGAGGACCCAATAAAGTGTGAAATCCTGAGAAACGAGCTCACAGCACAAAGGAGCAAATCTTCCATGTAAACTCCATCCATCGCTCAGGAGATTCAATAACTGTCATTTAAAAAGTTATGTTCAACTTGTGTTAATTGCGGATTTGGAACAAGTGATGTTTTTTTGGAGGGGAATTCTTCCATGTGTTCAACATTTACAGAGTAAAAGTTTACATTTATGGGATGATGCTCGTCTTTCCTCAGTGCTTGAGCCACAGTGCCACCTACTGTACTTTAACAAGCTGAGAGCTCAGACAGAAGCTCAGAGGGTTGACAGCAAATTTAAACTCTTAACCACGTAATAAAGTGTGGATTATTTTGCCACGATGACTCTTTGAATGTGTATTTATCTGTTCTTCTTCCAGACATTGATGAATGTGTGCTGCAAACCCATGACTGTGATACGGGCTATGCGTGTGAGAACACAATGGGCTCTTTCCTCTGTAACGCCAAACACAAATGCGTTAGTGGCTTCACACAGGACTCACATGGCAACTGTATCGGTAAGAGACTGTCAGTACTGTTTTCTGGTGGTTAATGGTGGTTAAACTCATATCACATGACCATTAAATAGCCAAATCAGATGGCTTCAGGGCTCCTTGTCCTGCTGCAGCACACATCTAGAGAGCAGTAAGAGTTCTGTAAAGCTAAGTGCCAGCTGTAGATTTAGGTGATAATTTTCTCTATTCTTATTTTTTCAGTGATTTAGAAGAAACATAAAAATTGTAGGACACATTGTGGTTTTATTAGGGGTAATGTACTGACATTTTTCTTGACTGGATACAGAAACGTTTTAGTTGCCTGGTAACATCACAGTGATAAGACTGGTTAAAACAATATTCCAGAGCATAATCCCCAACAAAACCACAATTTTTAGTTTTTGCAAATCAATTTTAAGTGAATTAGTGAATCATCATCATATTGTAAGGTTCACCTCTGGGTGCCCCTCATGTCATGAAAATGTCTCATATATCTCAGCTGATGTAAAGCCACATAGATCAAAGTGATAGTTATGTCTCCCGGTAGATGACTGCACACTTTACAGATTTATCACTGAGGGTGGAGGGTCCAGATGTGAACGTATGTTTTGAATTCTTCTGTTTCTTCTGTGTTTTGGAGTGTTTATTAATATTTTTCAGACATACTCTTCTTGTCAAAGTTTTTCAGTTTCTGTGCCTTATACATCTGATATTCACATATTGTTTGGCACTTCAGTGGCTTTGTTGGTCGTTTCTGTATTAAAACCACTTCAACCTGACCACATACACATGTAATAAATCTACAGTTCATAACCTGCTTCTGCCTCCAGCAGATTGGAACCACTGTAAATAAGGCGGACAAGATTACGACCAACAAGTAAATACTCAACTGCATAATTATTTTTTTGAAAATGACTGGGTGGAAGTAGACACGGCAGGTCTGTCCATTAGGATTAAACCTCTGAACAATCATCCTCCTGTGGAAGTGTCATTGTTTCAGCTGTCTCTCTGTGTGTTCTGCAGACATAAATGAGTGCAGCAGCCTGAGTGAACCATGCAGCTCAGGCTTTAACTGTATCAACACCGTGGGCTCGTACACGTGTCAGAAGAAGGTCATAATGTGCAGTAACGGTTACCACGCCAGCCCTGATGGAGCCAAATGTGTCGGTGAGATTTACCTCTTAACCACAACAGCATGGACGAGGGAGGCTGACACCAATGGAAAGATGTGAATGACAGCATTGATATGTATTTGATTTGGCTAAGATACATACTCAAATGCATGGATACTTAATGCTGTAAAATGAGAGAAGAGCCTTAATAACCAGTTAGGTATAGTTATATGAACAATACAAAATAAAATAAATATGTAAGAAATTGCAAAATAAATAATCATATGAATAATTATTGATAAAAATATTTTGTATAACAGTAAAATTGTGAAATTGTGAAACAAGATTTTTTCTAAATTTACCTAGTCATAACGATTTCCTCACAATGAGAGATTTTAATGCTTGTAACTTCTATTGGGTTCCAACCAGAATCTTCTTTAAATTGTCAGGATTATTATGAGGGACTGCTGGCCAACAGGGGGTGAGCCTGTAATGTAAGGGATCGTTGCTTTGATCTAAATGAGCAGACAGCCAACTACACTATTAAAAGATTGATTTTAAATAGTAAAAGTAACAAGGGCAGTCCCACCAACAGTAAATATTTAGTATAACACACAATAGAGGTCTTTTTATCAGAACATTAAAAGCAAAAGATGTAGCCTATAATGTCATGAGGTAGCATGGGATCATGGATTTGAATATTTTAATTTTAAGAAACAACCTTTGCTGATGAAAATCCATTTAACTGCATCAGGTATAAATTTTCATTGAGGTAATGTATTACAGGTTTTTTCATGTAACATTTAGTCACATTTTATGACTTCTTCCCTCAGTCCCTGACTCCTCTGAAGTTAACTAGAGCAACAAAATGAGAAGCACTGTCACCTAATCTCAAATGTTACATAAAAAATAAACGTATTTAACAAAGATTTTATCCTTAGATATTGAAATGCGGAAGTTTTTTATATTATATCTTTAGAAAAAATAAAAATATAGTGCAGTAAAAGTTTATATTATTAAAATAGTGTAAAAAAAATAAAATAATCATTAACTTGTCAAACTTGAAAAACAAAAACTCACATTGTGAAATTTTTTGTGTAATTATTTTTTATTTTCACAATAAATCATTGTTTAATCCCAAAAATTGACAGTCATTTCAGCATTAGTTTCATGTTGCTAAGTTTCTTTGATACACAGCAGTCTTTGGGGATTTAATAGCTTTAAACAAACTGTTAAAGGCCAAGCATTGTTTTTTTTTTTTATCCCGGCTGAATGAAAAACACACAGACCGTGACATAGATATGTGTACGCAATCCTGAGTGTGTGTTTGTGTATGTACTGTGTCTGGCAGTGTTAGAAGGAGTTGCTGTGTTTAAGCTAGACCCAGTCAGGTGCAGAGTGGGTCATTACTGAGCTGCTTTATCTTCCGCTCTGCCTGTGTAGACATTGATGAGTGTCAGATGGGGACGCACCGCTGTGGAGTGGGCCAGATCTGTCACAACCTCCCCGGCAGCTACCGCTGTGACTGTCAGACGGGCTACCAGTATGACGCCCTGCGCAAAGTTTGCACTGGTACGTATCGTTGTGTCAGATCTGTGAAACGATGACGAGCAGATTGAGGTTTAGTCGTCCAAATAGTTATTTAATCCAGAACTCTTCTGGAGGCAAAAAAACCCACTGGCTCTTTTAAACCTCAATGTGCTAAATTTCCCATCAGATTTGACTTAATGTGGCAGTGGAGAGACGCTTCATGTTAGCATTTTACTCCTAATTAGTACCAATTATGTGAGGATTTCAAATTTTTGTGGGACTGCAACTCAGTGATAAAAATAGGCTGACACATAAAAAGGTTCTGAGGCTGTTTCTTTTCTTGTTTCCATGTTTGGACATTAAGAGTATTTATGGACACAGGTGTCACATTTTCTATCACATTTTTTAAAACTCAAATAATATAGTCAACTGAATAAATATTATTAGTAGTGGTGGGACTAGATTAAAAAAATAAATCTAATTAATTATAGGCTTTGTAGTTAAGTAATCTCAATTAATCGCATATCAATATTTGACGCAAGAAGCAACATTTTTTGTCATGTTATTGTCTGTGCTAGCTGCAAAATTTTTGGCATTGAGGTGGTAGCAGAGGTTGGAAGAGCTCCAGATAGGCAAATTCTTTCTTGGACAATTTGTGCACACCCGGTAATTGTTTTCCAACAAACCCAGCAAGGACTTCTCTTTTTTTTTTTTTTTTGATATATATTTTATACACACGCAGAAAATGATTGGAGCCGGAGTCAAACTTGCGTGGAGAACGAAACTTCCGCACATGGGACTACCGACTGAACTACGCCGGGAATATGTGCAATGAGAAACGTTCCGCGCTGTTTGCAGTGCAAAAATAAATTGCAATTAAATATGTTATTTTTTGTCGCGTTATTTTGTCTGTAATTAATTAATCGTAATTAACGCAACAAAGTCCCAGCCCCAATTATTAGTCTTAAACCTACTGAAAGAGAAAAGAGTCCTTTGCTGAAGGAAATGTAATAGTTCAAGGTGCTAGTAAACAGGGAAGTGAACCCAAACACAAAGTCGGCTGTTTTTATGGCCCTCAATCCAAATACAAGGACACAAGGAAATAGTAGAAGACCAAAATATTCATTGCAGACCATTAAATACATTGAGCTAACATTAATGCACATATAATGCACATATAATGCACATATAATATGCATCATATGTTACACTTTTTGTGATTGGATGTACTTAGATTTAATCCGCTCTTAATTATGACATCTCCTTTTTCTTCTTTTTTTGCACACATTAATGGCACCCGACTGGTAAATTATTGTCACCATCTGGTAAAAGTAACACCATCAAATACTTATTTCCACATGATCATTATCAAGTAAAACATGCATTCATTCACATATGCTGGCCGGTACAGGAACAAAGACAGGAACAGGAGTCTGAGCAGACAGGCAGCTACAGGCACATGTGCAAGGACAAGAACAGTAATAGGCAGGAACAAGAACTGCAGCGGAAACAGCAACAAGGCAATAGTTGTCATTACATTATATCATTACATCAGTGATGATGTCAAATAATGATGTGCCCATCTGTAATTTTTTACTGATTACTATACAATAAACTACTAAATATACAAAGGCAGTAGTAAAAGTGTGGATAAGGGAATAATTTCAGACACAGGTGACTTGCAAAGGTAGGAATACATTGAGGGCATACAGAGATGGGTTTGGAGGTGTTTGGAGAAGTGAAAAACACAACAAATATCTATAAATGTTTTAGTGTAAAAATCCCTCTCCCAGTGATAAAACCCAGAACTGGACAATTGGACTGAAGGGATCATAAAGGTTACAATTAATTTCATTGGGGTTGATTATTTTCTCTGCAAACAAAACATGTGAGTATTAGGATAACTAAAACATTCTCACATTGGTCACATTTTTACATGCTGAAGAGGATAAACAGTTGACACAACTGTTTATTTGTATTATTTATTCATTTATTTATTGTCCATTTAGTCTGACACACTGGATGTATGCTGTTTGAATCAGTCTACTACTGGGTAACTGTTTCAGTCGGCACTCTCTTCCTCTTCCGTTGTCTTTTGTTGCCAGATTTCCTTGTAACTACATTCTGGGCTTAGTTCTGCCCAAAACTTTGTGATTAGTTTAAAGAAGTAAAAATATGCCAGAGTGTATGTTTCCCCCATAGGAGAATGAAAATAAAAATCAGACAGACCTTATTTCAAGACTGACACGACACTAAGGCTGACTATGCAAGATTTATGTCCCCTAAAATGTCAGACATGGACTAAATTGACTTGTGTCTGTATAAAGGTATTCCTATTCCTCCACTGAAAAGATAAATGAAGGATTTCCTTGCATTCAAAAATCAATTTTTGTAAATGCGCACAGCGCTTCTGTGACGGGATGTCTGCAATGTTTCCTTGAGCAGCACGAGGCAGCAAAAATGTCACACATGCTGACAAACATGTTTTTATGTTAATGTCAGTAATTTAAGGATGTTCCTGTGATAAGCTGCTTATCCCAGACTGGCATGGATACAAATAACTTTAAAAGGTTGCTTTGTTTCTCTTGTAAAAAATAAAAAAATCCACATATAAGTGATTATGGTAAGATGTTTTATAGCTTCCTCAATTGTTTCTTTTAGTTTTTATATCTATATGTCCTTCTATAGGTTTGATTTTTCACATTTTAGTGACAAGAAACAACTGTGGCTTGTGGTAAGGTAACAGTGCATATATGGAGCTATGAATACCAGTGAAAAAGTCATCCTACACATCATTGGCTGGGTGTCTGAATGAGTTCTCTGTGGCCGGAAGCTATCTGTCTGTTGTCTAATGGCTTCTCCTTCTTCACTGACAGATGTAAATGAATGTTGGCACTATCCTGGCAGGCTGTGTGCCCAGACCTGTGAAAACACCCAGGGCTCCTACCACTGCTCATGCACAGCTGGCTTCTCTTTGGCATTTGATGGCAAGAACTGTGAAGGTAAGCTACACTTTGGTTTTTCTCTGACATATTGGGAACTGAAATGCCACCTTGTTCAGATGGACTGTCTTATTTTCCTTGAAGAATATAAGTGATAGAGGTAAGCTGTTGGGGAAAGCTGACATCAAAAGCTAAATGCATCCTCCTCACAGACCTTGGTGATTATATAAATTGATAGGAAACAGTTTATGAGTCTTTTAGAAGTCTTTGTTAACAGCAAATACTCTACTACTTTTGATATTTAATTTAGTCTCAGTCTTTTGGATGCGAAGGTGAAGGTGTCTGATGTGCATAATGGTTTCCAGGCTCAGGTGCTGTCAGTCACCAGTGTGATGAAGACATGGTCGTGCTTCAAAGAGCACAGCTGACCAGGAGTTTGATTCACATTATGTTCAGCTTGTCACAGTCATTATTCAGGGAACCTAATCAAGTTGTGAAGGTCTCATTTTATGATCCAAAGGTGAAGCTTTGCATTTATCAGGTTTTTTTAAAAGAGCTTGTCTGAGCGACATGATTAGATTTTGATTAGTGCTTTTCACATGCATTCGTTCCAGACACTTGAAGCTTGTCTTTCTTGGAAACATTTTAATAACAAATAGCAATAGAGACCAACATGGCACCTTTCAAGCTGCTGGAGTGGTAATTACATAACCCAGAAAGGTACTTTGGGCTTGAATATTTTTTTTTCAGATTCTCAGTATGTAAGCATTCACTTCCAAGACCAACAAATTAAAGGCCTGCAGTCTTAAACAACAAGTTAAACTAGACAAGAAAATAAAAATACATAAAGCAGCAACAAATTTACCTCACACAGCTTCAACAACTTCATGATGTAAATTACATATGTTAATATAAATAAACATAAACACACGTTATATAACCTGAATACTCCAGTCCTCTTTCTGAAACTTTAAAAACCACCTGATCAAGCCCTTTACATTCAAAACACTCATTTGTTATGCCCTCGGTGGTATTTATGGTATTTATGCTCCACCTGTCCTACATTCCAACACATAAAGGCAAGTTTTCATGAACTCAGTGCCTCTATCTTTTACTCTCTCCTGCATTATTTATTTATTTGTTTGCAATGGCTGGTGTTCTTTATATGTTCAAAAGAAAAAATAAATAAATAAATAAAACAATTTTTTTCTGCAGTGTAGGAGGGTTTGTAGATTTTCAGTGTTTCAGTATTGGTCTCTTCCGTACAGTTGATGAACAAATGTTAATCTACCTCCCCAGATACCTCACTCTATCCTTTAACATGTCTTAAAATATACAAACTGATATGTTAAAATGAAATTCTATCTGTAAGTCCTCTAATAATGTTTGTTATCAGATATCAAACCAAATTCTCCAAAAAAGGCATGCCACCACAGATCTGTAAGTTAAAATTTGAAAAAGGTCACTGATATGCTGATATATTTTTGTCATGTTTATTAACTTTATTTTTATGCAGTAAATTCTGAACCTTTTTTTATTAGATTTTTGTTTGACAGTTAATTGATATTATTGTATATACTATTATATTTCTGTACATATCCGCATGTGCAGATGTGTGTGTGTGTGTGTGTGTGCGTGGGTGTGTGTGTGTGTATACATACACTATATTACCAAAAGTATTCGCTCATCCATTCAAATGATCAGAATCAGGTGTCCTAATCACTTGGCCTGGCCACAGGTGTATAAAATCAAGCACTCAGGCATG
>JAQMCX010000029.1:15894527-15918931 GCA_029814765.1 Acanthurus leucopareius
CTCTCTGTGGGATACACACACACACACACACTCCCGCACAAACACACACACACACACATATATATATATATATATATATATATATATATATATATATATATATACACACACGCATTCCTACATTCTGTACTGCATGAAAGGACAGGCACACACATTCAGGGTTGCAAACTTGTTGAAACAAGCACTGAGAACACATATTCATGCACTCTCCTCTCTCTCTAGTATGTGAATCTGCAAAATATTGCACATTAACATGATTATAATTCAAAACATACAAAACACTCTACAATTTCTTGCACTCTATCTATTATAGATGAGAAGGGAAGTACATTCACAAGTTAAGGTGTAGCTTACCCAAACTTTTTAGCCTAACTTGACCCTGCAAGCATATTTTCTTCAAAGTGATTGAAAAACAGCACTTCTTGTAGCTTGTTGGTATAGGGGAATGTTTTTTGCTTAAGGTGCAAGAGGCCCCGAATTTAAATCCCAAACAAGCCCTCAACAAGATCTTCTTGTGTGTCTTAGGCCTTTAAGTTTGGTCTGTCAGCAACAAAGTTCTGAAAAACTATAAACCTGTTTTATCTAAAAAAAAAACTGCAGAAGATCCACCTTGGCATCTTTGCAGGGCTCCATCCCAGCATCTCAGAATACAGCCACCAGCACATGTTGCATTTGAGCTAAATAACTTCAGCAGAAACAATAGCAGCGTCAATAAATTGTAAGTAAAAGTTGTCCAGATGATGATAAAACTCAAGATTAAACAAAGGCAAGTGGACTTGCTTGAGGTTTTTTAACACTCTCTATATCTTATCCAATAGGCTGCTTTAGTTGTAATAATGGGAAACTCCTGCATTTGTAGCCTCTTGTTAACACACTTGGAGTAGTTTAACTCTCATGTGACTCACTGACACTGCAGCCATCATGTGACTTCTGTCTTATGTGTCACTATGTTAGGCTTTTTTTTATTTTTTACTAAGTCAGCATATACACTGAATGGAAGTAAACCTGCTAGCATAGTAATATCCAACTAATAGAGAAAGGAGCTCTGCATGAGGCTCGTTAGTCTAGGACTATGATTCTCACTTTGGGCGCGAGAGGTCCCAGGTTCAATTCCCAGACGAGCCCTCAGCAAGCATTAATTGTGTGTTTTATTGTGTGTTTTATGCTAATCATCATCAAGACATCATCAGTAAGATGAACAACAACAATTTGGAAAAATAACAAGCTTTTCCATCTCAGCAAAGAGAGGGATCCAACTTTTCATCATTGCACAGAGTTAAGTGACCAGAGATGTAGTTCAGAAAACAGAATTATTGACAACTCAGACTTTGTTAAACTTGAGAAGAGGGAAACTCTGGATTTTCAGTTCTTTCAGCTTCAACTTCAGGTCAGTTACTGTGGTAACCGAGTCTGTGAAGGTAACAAACAAACTCAGAGCTTTGCTGTTTTATTTCTTTATTGAACCAGTTCATATTAAAGTGTATACCAGGTTGTATGTCACTCCTAAAAAGACCAGACCCCTGGTGCTGTTCAGATTATTTTTTTATCAAAAGGCAATGTACAACAGGTTGATGTGATGGTGAGGCAGGCAAGGCTCAGAAGCAGAAAATGTAGTTCAAATAGGTGCACAAATCTTGAATAGCAGGAAAGAATCAAAAATTCCATTACAGAAAAGGTGCAGGTAAAACAAGCTAACAGCCCAAAAACGGTAGGATAAGAAAAGCACAAAGAAAAGAAAAAGAAAAAGAAAAATACAAAGAAAAAGCACTTTAAACCTAGTCTTGGTGGCTGTATTGAATTCCTGAAAAATTCACAAGTAACCTTGTTAAATGGCAACATAGATAAAGGTTTTAATAAGGATTGTATTGTTCTCTGCTGGTTGGCAGGTAACCAGCAAACAGTAAGACAATAAGACTCACCAGCTGGCTGCATTGATGTTTCACAGTCATGAAAGTGAATCTTTTCATCTAACTCTCAGTGAGCAAATACACATTTCCCATTTTTATCTTCTCCTTTAATTTGAAGCCAACGCAGACAAGAAGAAAACAAATGAGTTCCATTCTGTGATTGAATTTCAACCAAGAAAAACTCCTCTTTTGGGTGCTGATGTGATCATGTCTTTTATTTTTTTGTTTGTTTGTTTATTCCAGATATTGATGAATGCACAGCTGGCACCCACAACTGTTCCTTTGACCAGACCTGCTTCAACCTCCAGGGAAACTTTAGGTGTCTCTCCTTCGACTGCCCTCCCAACTACAAAAAGATGTCAGACACGTGAGTCACATGTTTTTTCACATTTTACTTTTAAATTGTTTTGTTGCCTTTATGTTGTTTGACTCTTGAATTACTCTTACTTACTGTAAATTAGTAAACAGGACCAAATCTCTGCTCACAGGTAAACTGTATTATAGCTATTTCATAGTATCCTCGGCATTTGAAACATACTGTCCCTTTAAGCTTTGACCTGTATCTGGGAGATATATTTCGATAGGTTTCCTCTTAGTTTCTCTCTGACTGTACTTCTCTAATTAGAAGTACTGTCCATCCATGCCCTCGTAGTGCAGTGTGCTGTGCAGAGGGGCCTTGTTAGCTGTGAATATGTGGCAGCTGTGGAGGCTGGCTGGTATCCGAACATGACTCCCATCGAGCGGTACGATGAAGTCAGATGGCTTTGATCAGGCCGGTGCTTCCCGGGGCCGTCTCTGCAGCTTTCCCTGCTCTACGGTCCAGTGGACAGAAACAGCACACACACCCTCCACTCCCCACAGTAGGCGTCTTATCAACGCTTTCAAGAGACACCGTAAAAACCTCAGTGTGACATGGCCTGGCTCAGCATCGACAGACATCTTTCATTCATGAGTGGACTTGGCAGCTGCAGACACACAGTTGAGATTAAAATGTCTCTGAGTCCTACTTTAGTGCCACCCTGTGATTCATTGGATCAGTTTCCACGACGCTCTTGCTTTGGCATTAGCTGTGCAAATTTTACAGTGCACTACATCAAGTTTAACTGCGGGCTGTAAATTCTGTGTGATGGAAAAGCAGTCAGAAAACATCAGAATACAGACTGGGAGACCTGCAAGTGGTCTCTGGAGGTCACCCAGTTCCTTCACAGATGCTGTACTGCTGTGCTCCTCACTTGCATAAACACTTATAGTAATTGGGACCACCAGTGCTACAAGTAGCAATTCTACTGTATTTCCAGTAGCAATCTTATAGTTTTCAATCACATTGTGAAAGTGAGAGTTTCCATGAGGGATTTGCTTCATCCATGCAATTCATTTGCTGCACAGTTTCTGTTTCCACAACACTCTGACCTCCAATTCAGGAGGAAGTCAAACAAAAGTGAGGGGGCCGGGTAGGGGTGGCTTAACTTCATTATTGTGTAAATTAATTTCTTGCCAGCCATTAATCAGTGAAGTGCGTGGGAGTGGAGAGTGGAGTTGCTGACAACCAGATGTTGCGTTGTAATGAATGACACCAGAATATAATGAGTACATGTGTTCGATGTATTACTTTACAGCAGATGTTTGATCCATGTGAAAGAGCTTCGGTCTATGACAGTTTTTCTCTATTTGTAGCTTAATGTTTTCAATAAAAAGTAGCTTGGTGCTTCACTTAAAGCTGCAAGTAACTCAACCAAGGCTAGAAAAGACTTTCTGCACTTATATTGTGTAGGCAGTTGGGTGAGTGACACCTTTTTCCATACTGGAAACAGTTTTTTAGAGCTGATTTTGAGATCATTCTCAGTTTTGCTCTCATTTTGCAGAAATACCAGTTCTTACACTTCCCCCTCACAGTGCCGTTACTGTAGTTCAGTGCAGGACTAATGGAAAGTCTGTGCGAGCTAAATTTATGGGCAGATAGCTTATTGCACATTCCTGTGAGTGTAAAAGCTCATTTAGACTTCTTTAGACAATTCGAATAATGAAACATTAAAACAAAACCCAAAGGCTACCGTGTTAAATTGCATTAACAGAAGTTTATTGCTACAAAAAAAGATCTGAATGCTGAATCTCAAGGCGCAGTGAGAATTTTTTCTTCAGAGGTAGTTTTGTTTTAAAGTAAAGATCGTTAGTTGCACAGGCACGTTTAGCAACACACCTTATTTGTTATGCTTCATCCTAATCCTAACATAAGTAGTAGCCCTCAGGTGCTGACTGTGCTCAAAAAGGTCAGTGGAGCTCCTTTTTTTTGTTTCTCTATTTTGACAACAAAACCAGTCATTCCTTTCATTATTGCTTTAGTGTATTAGTGTATAAGATATGTCATTCAATGAAAGCTAGGATAAAATGGCAACTAGAAAAACATTTATTTATATAGCACTTAGCAAATACAATAGAGAAAGAGAGAGAGAGAGGGAGAGTGTGTGTGTGTGTGTGTGAGAAAGAGAGAGAGAGAGAGAGAGAGAGAGAGAGAGAGAGAAACAGCAAAGAAAAGAGACAGTCAGAAAGTTATAGATATAGATATAGATTTAAATTCAGATACAGATATAGAGAGGGAAGCTAAAGAATCCCTGTCCTTTTTAATCTTGCATGTTTACATGTGAAACAGTCTGCAGGTTCCTGCCTAAAGACCTCAGACTGCTCCCATGGTTGGTGAAAGGAAAGTCTGAAACATAGTCTGAGAACTGGCCTTGAAGCACTCTAGAGCGTATAAGTTAAGTCTTTCACTGTAAACAAAACAGTTGTTCGCAGGACTCACAGCTGAGCTCAACAGGATAAAGACACTGACTACACAAACACTGCTTTCAATGTTCCAGTGCCTTGCCTCCAAATATTGTCATGCTCATCCATCCTCTTCTCCTCTGTTTCTTGACTTCTTCTCCTCCCCAGACGATGTGAGCGGATCAACTGTCCTAGTAACTCCTTAGACTGTCAGAACTCCCCCGTCCGCATCACGTACTACCAGCTCAGCTTCCAGACTAACATCATCATCCCTGCTCAGATCTTTCGAATCGGGCCATCCCCTGCCTATTCGGGTGATCAGATTGTCATCAGCATCATCAAGGGTAACGAGGAGGGCTTCTTCAGCACCAGGAAGCTAAACAGTTTCACGGGCGCTGTCTACCTGCAGAGACAAGTCCGTGAGCCCAAGGACTTCCTGATAGATGTGGAGATGAAACTGCTGAGGCAGGGGTCGTTCACCTCTTTCCTCGCCAGGATCTATGTCTTTATCACAGCCAGCACCATGTAACACCAGAGAGAAACACATTTCCAGAGAGACTGCAAATTTCAAAAGGTGCTTAACTGTATATATATGTTCTGACTCCTTGTGTAATGGCTCCCCCCAGTTCAGCCTAATCCAGAGATCTTGTGAAAATGTTGCCAAAGACCTGAATGTTTGCCTTTTGTTTGTGACAGGTTATCTGCGTGTCTCTGCAGACTTTCTATGACAATCATATTTCTTGGGAAACTGTAGTTGTATCTACCAAAGTATTTTTCAGCTCAACACTTTCCAACATATTTAGCTTCAGCTTTAGCTTATCTACTCAAGATATTGGTTTGTACAGACAGTGGTAAGGTGCTGCAAAGGTCACTGCACAAGTCTGAATGGGTGGTTTGTGCTCTGCTCCATTTCTTTAAGAACTGCTCTTTGACCCCCCTATGTGAATCTTTATCTTAATGACAATTATTAATTAAAATGCAAAGGAACTAATAAACCTTTGCAGCACTTAGGGCACTTGTCACCATGAAGAATCAAAACTTAGAACATCTGAAAGTCTATGAGACAAGACAAGATATAACTGAATATATGAATTAGTGAAACAATATAGTGTAAAAATTGGACTAAATAAAGAAACCAATAAATGAAGTTTCTTTCCAAGTAATGGATAAAAACAAGTTTAATTATTTACATTATTTTCACACTAAACAGTTGTTATAAATTACAACATGCTTTATTTTACTCAGTTTTTATTTGCTCATTTTGTTTTTCAACTTTTTGGTTTTCAATTTACACATCTTCTCTGAAAAATAATATTTTACCTGTTCTGTGTTTTTTCTCATGTAACATTTGCTTTCATGTATGCCATGGAAAAGCAAGGATCAGTCAATCTTGTGAGTCTGGTATGTTGAAAGTAAAAAAAAAATAAAAGTACAATCTAAAATTTTAAATTCATAAATTAAATAAATCAAGTGCATTTGTTTTACCATCTGTTTAGAAGTTAAAAGTATAAATCAAAATGTTTCTTATTAGAAAGATATGACTGTTATAAAAGATAGACAGATATCTCTGTAATTGTAACTGTGTCATTTTTAATGTATTCAGTTAAGTCTTGATTTACTTTGTCAGTTTTTGTCCACTGTCTCCACTCTAATTTGTCAATGTGGTTTAAAGAAGTAGCAGAAACTTCTAATGGTGCTTTTCATCAAGCATTTGATGTATATTATTTCTATGGAAGATGTGATCAGTTGAAATGTAAGTGTTTAACTGAGTGAAAATCACACTAGATAACATTAATCAGTCATGTACGGTGAATTACAGTGCTGATGATATTAATGAAGTCTTACTTTTCATTACTCTAAGTGTCATATTCTTTAATACTGGACACATCTTTTTTTTTGTTTCTGTGTTGTAATTATCTCAGGGTAAATTTCATGTAATGTTGTATACACTTGACATATTCCTGTGTACTTTGCAGGAATTAATCAGTCAGCTGTTGTGACTCCAGACAGGCCTGACTCAGCCTGTACAGTTACAGCTGCCACATGACACCTTTAAACCAATCAATAAATGATGATCAAACTGCTGTCAGTCACTCAATTAAAGTATAGATCAAATTCTTAAGTGTCAAGGTCAGTTTTTCCACATCAGTGTTATACACTGCTCCTTTGTTTGTGGCCACTGTGATGTAACAGTTAACCAACATCCCCATCCAGTGGTGTGAAGTGGGACTAAACCAAACCAACTGATAAGCCTCCATTAACGGCAAGGCAAGTTTTTATGTATATGACTACTTCCTATAGCAAGGAAATGTAAAGTGATTTACTATTCTCTAATCCTAACACTAAGACAGAGCAACATGACAATGTAAATATTAACCCGTCACACATCCACTGGATCACTGGTGATCCACTAAAATTATTGACAAAGCACAACTTATTAAGATTTAAGTGTTGAAATGTTTGCCTTTTTTGGACATGCTTTTTTTTAAATATAATTTGTTTAATTATCTACTAGCAAATTCACTAATGCATAGATGCTGTTTTTACTTAATAGTTTTCTGTTAGCTGCTTTTCCATTTAACTATTTCAAATAGACCCAAAAAGTAGGATGTTTAAGGGTTAAAGTTAGTGAATACTCTTATTTTTTTACACTTTTTATAATAAACTTATAATAAACTGCCTCAAAGTAAATAAGCACATTTTTTAAAGTTTTTTACTTGATATTTTGCCTCATTAAGCTTTTTTCAAACCCAGGTTGCTCTATTAAGGGCCCTCCAAAACACAGCACGTGCTCCCTTAGCCAAGCTACCAGGGTGCCCCAGAGCAGTCCTTATCTTAACTGTTTTTATCACCAATTCCACTGCTCAACAAGGAACATTCACTGTGTGTTACACCCTCCAAAATTCCCACCCGGAAAATGCGTGTGCTTTGCCACCTCTGCCTATTAATACATCCCAACAGACATCCTCTTAAATGGAAAGTAGGGAGGGTGAATCTCACATTGGCCACCGAGTAAATAAACAGTCTGACCCATAAAAGGGTGATATTTTTGGGCTGAAGAGATTAGGTGAGAAATTTCTGGACAAAACATACAGTGTGGCAGTCAAGTGTTATTGCTCCACCATCAGCTTCTACACTAGCTGAAATATCTTCCTCACCTGGAGGAATGAACCGCTTTTGCCCAACAGATATTTTGTCTATTGGTGTTTTGATGATGGAGTGCTGTCTCACACATCAGTCCAAAAATCTCCCACAGGTTGTCTTTTAGAGAGAGCAAATGACTTTGAAGGTCATACCATATAATTCATATGAATTTCACCAGTCAGACCATTCATTGAGCCCTCATGCCCTCAGACCTCAGACTCTGATGAAATAAGAAACTTAATTTTTAAATGATATTCAATGTTGATTTTTTTTCCATAATTTTTTACAGTGATGATTGATGATGATGACAGCTGTATGGGGTCATTTTTTTGCCAGTAGGACCATCTAATATTTACATTGCATCACCTCAAATACTCATTTATCTTTTGGCAAAAAGATGCCTATATAGACACCCAGGAGACATTACATGGCAGAGGACTTGTGTTTCTGTCCACCTGTGGAACGTTAGTCTTGAGTGGCTGACATAGAGTTCTAAAAGTCTAGAGCTTCTATCCAACTGTCCTTCCACAAATTTTAGTTTCATCCACGAAAATCTCTCTATACTGACTTATATTATATTGTGCCTTTGTGTTCCATGCAGTACTGACTGAGTGCCTTATAAATATGGTTTTATCTTTATAAAAATGTCTCCAGTGACTTTTTAGAGGGACAGTACTCGACTGTTTCGATTCTCTCCCCATGTTTGGTGCTCAGACCTTTTTGCTGTGGTCAGATCAGCAGCACTGTGAACTTTCAACTAGAGAAATTTTACTGGTGGTACCTGGTTCTTCTCTTTATTAAAAATAACAAATTTAAAAAAAAATTAACACCTCCTGTGGGAAATCCACCTGACTGTAATGCATGAGATGTATGTAGAAGTGGATTGTGAAAGTTATAAAAAAGTTAATTTAGTTCAAGAACTTAATAATGGTCCACTGAGTTTTGTGTGATTGGATAGTTTGTTCAGGAAACTGTTGAGCCAGTACAGCAGTGACACTGGTCTACACTGGGCGGCCTCTTTCCTCTCTGCTGAAGCCCAAACACATCCGGCTATTGAGCTGGCATCCCACACATGTTAGGGTGTGACCTCTGATTATCTGTCTCAACTTCAAAGAATTATCAAGACAACTAAATATATGTGATGAGGTCCGTCCATGCTGCTGTAAAATGATGACAATGAGACCTCTGGCAACATTATTCTGCTAACACCTAAAAACTTAAGGAATATTCACTACTTCTAGTTTTACAGCACTGCTTTCACTAAGAACTAGAAACACATGAAAGCTAAGGATATTTTTGGTAACGCTACCTTATTAAAGTTAAATCAGCTTTCTGCTTAACAGCAAACTGGAGTGTTCAAGCAAAGTTTCTCAAAAACAGAGGTTTTAAGCTTTCACTTTTGGGCCCTGTTCACACCTTTGTGGAAATTTTTGAAAACATAGCTTTTTCTCTGTGTTCTGGCCTCCCGTCTACAAACAAATGGAGTTTTATGTCACTGAAAAGAGAGGTTTTAGGAAATGCCTCTCAAGGTGAATATTGTTAAAACTCTGTTTTGTCTGTATTTGTATGGACAGCTAAAACAGAGGTTATTGCAAAATGCTGACGTCATTACCTCAACTTGACGCTCAATACATTCTTCTAAAGTGTTTGTTGTGATAGAATCATCACACATTATCACCACCCGACGGCCAGACATAGGTACGTGTGGATGCTTTGTTGTGTGGACAGAGATATATTTATAAACACCCCCGCTGTGAGCTTGTTTTTATTCTGGCAGATGAGGGAAAAAAACAGTTTTTAAAAATATCTGTATACATGTGGACACAGTCTTTTTTTGAAACCATCACCAGGAGCAGTTGGAGGTGTCAGAAGATGACAGCTAATAAATACCAGGTGTGCTCAGCTGCTTGAGTTAAGCTGATGATGTCACAAGCCTTAATTATTTGTAAAACAGAAGATCAATCCATGTTAAATTATAAAGAACATTTAAAACTATTAAAAAGTCGAGTTTATGGTTTTTAGACTACTGTTAAGAGAAGGTTTTGTATCTGCTAATTGTGGTAGGAAAATAAAAGTAGCAAACAAAAGGAACAAATTAAGGTACAGCCAGCAGGTGTTCTATGGACAGAGTTAGGTGAATTGTTTCCCCATTTTCTTAGTCTCCATGTAAAGCTAAGCTTGTCTGCAGTTAGTATTAGAATCTTTCTCAATGTACAAATAGCGAGTGATAAAATCTTAACATTTAACTCATAACAAGGACAAGAGGAAAAAAGAAAAGCAAGAAAAGAAAAAAATGTGTTTCCTATATGTTAAGCAGTCCTCCAAAAATTTACTGTACAAATATTTATTTATTCAAACAAACCTTTTTACACAAAATGTAACATGTTAATGCAACAGTGATAATAATCCAAAGTAACACTAATAAAAGCCATTCGTCTGTCCAAAAGGTACTTTTACTTTTGATATGTTATATGGGTTTGTTGCTAATATGTTTGTATTTTTTTAAGTCATTTTGAAAGCATAAATTTTACTTGATATGCTTTAAGTAACATGTTTTTACACTGCAGTATTGCTACTCTTACTTTTTGCCTTTGTATTGCCTTTAACTACTGCATATTTGTTGGTCTACTTTACCATTTTAACAAGGATAAAAACTGGTTAAACCTAGAGTGAAGTTTTCTTATATTGCATTTATTCTTAACATGTAATGTGGATTGATTCTAAATTTTCCCATGAAGCTGACTGCATCTGGTAGGTTATGCCTCTTTTTGACGTAGCTTTAATTGGCAGACTTTAACTAGCCTGATTTCATTGGAGCATTTTACTGTGATATGCCATGCCAGACATGACTGCAGATATCAAACATAAATGTTGACTGACAGGATATTACAGCTTGTAAGAATAAATTCAGAGACAGACTTCTAGAATTATGGCTCCTTTACAAAACTGTCAGACAGCCTTCAGAGAGCGACATCAGTCATATTTTTAATAAAAGCACATCAGAGCTTAGGCAATGAAATAAAAGTGATCAGTGACCCTGATGTTAAGCACAGAGGCCAACCAGCTTTGATCTGAAATGGACATGTGAACAAAGTGGAGCTCTCCTCTTACGGGTAAGTGGTGAAGAGGCTTGGAGCTTATGCACTGTGCCAAGAAGAAGCACTTAACTGCTTCACATTAACCATACCTGCTGGAGTATCACAACACACCACCTGTGTGGGCTTAAACTAAAGTCATGTATTAGATAGTTAGGCCCAAAAATGGCTACACTCAGCAGAAATTTGGCATGTTGTTTGTTCAGAGCCTGGAGCTTGCATGGTTCAGTGCTGCTGGTTCTGTCCGTCTGTCTGCTGTTGGTTCTGCAGATTAAATCATCTGACAAGACTCCAGCTCAAGCCACACAGCTGCTGGCTGATGCTTAACTTCTAGTAAGTCTTAATATTAAGGGAGTTTAACACCCATACATTTGCATCCCAGTCATTGTATTAGAACTCTTCCCTGTCCCTATCAAGGAAATCGGACACAAAGTTTTAATGTTACATATTTAATTAGCAGAAAGAAGAAGGATGTGTTAACCCTTATTATTACAGTTTTTTACAGTTGTTTACACACTAAAATGAAAATTTTCACACAATTAACAGATCTTTACACTCAAGAAGCAAAACACCTGTCCAGAGTTGCACAACAATAAGCAAAGACTCAGCTTCACACTTTTTGCAAAACATTACACACAGTGATTTGCAAAACTCTACACGCGTTTTCACACCTTGGATGCAGATAAGGGTTGTGAGGTTACTTCCTTCTCATTACAAAGCCCCGGCTTGCCAATGACCACACTTATGAACAAATTGGATAATCACATCCACCACGTGTGGAAGCACACATGTGCTTAACTGAAAATACGGCACTCAGGTAGGTGCTATAAAAGGCAGCAGGTGAGTTCACCTGTCTTCAACAAAAATGGAAGGAGTTAGAAGAAGAAGTGTGAGAATGAGAGGGGGAGCACAAAGAGGAGAAGAAGGAGGTAGAGGAAGAGGCCTAGGCAGAGGAAGAGGTAGAGAGGAACCTGAAGAAGTTATAGAACCTGAACAAAGAAGACGAGGACCAAATTTAACTCAAGAAATCCATGCAACACTTATTGACCACATTATCAACCATGGACTGACACTGAGGGAAGCTGGACTAAGAGTTCAGCCAATTCTCAGCAGAAATACTGTAGCGACAGTAATTCGACCATTTCATCAAGAAAACAGGTAAACTAACCGCACAGTACATTGAAACTGCAGCTTACTGTACTTGTCATCACTTTTGATATCCTTTCCTGTGATATGTGTTTTTTGTGTACATAGGATTGAGGGTCAAGGACACCAAGGTGGAAGGGGCCCCATGTTCACTCGGGCACAAGAGACAGCCATTGTAAACATGGTTTTGGCCAACAATTGTATCAGGCTGAGAGAAATCCAAGCCAATGTCATCAATTATCACAATATTTTCAATAACATCCATTAAGTCTCTCTGTCAACATTAGGTCGAATCCTCAAAAAAAATCAAGTACACATGAATCAACTGTATCGAGTACCATTTGACAGAAATTCAGAGAGAGTGAAACATCTGCGTAATGAGTATGTGGAGGTATGTATTGTTCACCTTACTATGGTGTGGTATTGTGCACTGCACACAACCTTTTTGCATGAAAAATTATTGTGCAATAGATATTGAACAGCATCCTATTGTCTTTTACTGTGTTCCAGAGAGTCTTGCAAATGGATGCTGAAAAAATCCAACATGAATTTATATATGTTGATGAGGCTGGATTTAACCTTGCAAAAACTAGAAGAAGAGGGAGAAATGTAATTGGACACAGGGCAATTACCAATGTGCCAGGGCTGCGAGGGGGTAACATCACCCTTTGCACTGCCATTACCCAAAATGGGGTCCTCCACCTCCATGCGAATCTGGGACCCTATAACATCAATCTAATACTTGCATTTCTCAACAGATTACACGACATCATCACAGCATTAAACCAAGTGGACCAAATGCAGTACATTGTCATTTGGGACAATGTATCTTTCCATTGATCTGCTCTGGTCCAGAATTGGTCCCATAAGCACCCTGAATTTGCAGTCTTATAACTTCTACCATACAAGCCAGACGGAGAGATAATGATTAGAGTTACAGTATTGTTCCTGTTGTTGCTTTAGTTTTTCTTCAGAGTCACTGTAAGTGTATGTACTTCATGCAGTAATTTTTATTTGTCTACAGATTTTTATTTGTCTAAACTTTACAGTAGTAAGAAAAACTACTATTTTGTTCTGTTTTTCATTGTTGATTGATATTTTACTGTAACTGATTATGGTAAGAAATAAATATTTTCAGTCTGCAGCATCAGTGTTGTGCAGTGCTCGGTAAGTTTATAGTATTTGTGTAATTTCTCTGTATACCTCAAAGTAATCATGAAGAATGTTGTGGGTTTGTCAATATCTTTTTGTCATCTAAATTATCCCTTACATAAAAAGGTCTGGCAAAAGTCTAGCACATGCTATTTCCTAAAATAGGGGTTTTTACAAATGTGTTTTGTATTGATCACAGTAGTGTGTAACTGACTGCAATAGTGTCTGATCATTTGAAGACTGTGTTAGTGAGATGAAAACAAAACAGCATTTTTATGAATATTTGTATGTTTTTAAAATATGTGTATATGTTTTGACTGAAGTGTGTCATTTTACAAACAATCTAGGAGTTATGCAAATTGAGTGTGGTGTTTGGATTGTGGTGTGAATATTTTGAAAAAAGGAGCCCTGTTTTCAAAATTGTGTGTAAACAATTGACAAAAACTGTAATAATGATATAAAGCAATACAGGGCAAAAATGTAAAATTTTCCTCTCTAGCTTTTTCTGTGATATCTTTAACATCAGAATAAAACATTCATGATACTTGATAGTTACATGATACGATAAAATGTGCATATTGCACTGAACTGTCAGCTCATAGCGAATAGAACAAAATGATATCAATTTTACTTTCTTTTACATTGCTTGCATTATGTTCTCTTTTTTCTTGTCTGCTTGACTATATCACTCTAGATTTAGTATAGCTCAGTTTACAAATGTATCAAGTTTTTAACAGCAGATATAGGGACTCTATTTTAATCAAGTGTTCATAACAGTGAACCATCACAACACAAAAATCTTGGAACAAGTTGAGGTAAATTCATAATTACTGTTTTTTATGTATGTATGTTTATTTTTTTAGTTGTTTTGTGTAATTGTATACCAAAAATTTCATCAGTAAAATACACACATATACTAAGTTATACTAATACATGCAGCTTGAATCTGGTTAAAGTATATGTATATAAAGCCTAGGATTAACTGAAAGCAACTGTTCAGAGATTACATGTGTCATTGCCTGAACCCTGGAAATGCATTTAGTATCACTTTCATGTCTGAAGTTACGTTTGTAGACTGGGACCCTCAGCTTTGCAGTGCTCTCTACCTGTGGTGACCTCAGTGAGCTGCAGGTTGACAATAGGGGGCAGCAGACTGTACCAATCCCAATGCCATAACATGTTGTTGAAAGAATGTTAACTTGCACAATACACTTGCGTAACCTGTCTGAGCGTCAGGCATTTGAGCATGCCTGCATTTTCCATTCCAGCACATGTGAGCACAAACACATTCCCATTCTTCTCAATAACACACCAATGATTCCATTTAACTGTTGGGTTCAGTCACAATCCCGCTATAATAATGACTCAGCCCAAGCTATTAGTGGATGGTTATCATGCAGACTCTGTTTGAAATCATGAGTCAGCTTTTCCATGGATAGAAGTGATGTGTTTCTTCCAAAGAACAGAACTCCCTCTGTGACAGAAACACCAGGTCTTGTCAGGGGCTCCAATTAAATGATGCCTTTGATATTCATCTTCTACTCTCGCTAATCGTAGAGATACAAAAGTTGTCTTTTATGCTATATCAGTGTGTGAGGCCTGAAGAAACAGAGAAATCAAAGAGCCTCTGTTTATGTAAGATCCTCATTTTGTTTACCACACTGCACAATTGTCGACACACTCATGGTTAGTCATACTTAGCTCAGTCCTCCCAGGTTAAATGTGTTGGTTTTTTGATGAGAATAGTATCATCTCAATTTAAATTCACTTAACTGCAATTATGATGAAATCCTATTCCAGGTATTTTCTTGAATAGGCTTGTTATAAAAAGTCCCCCTTGTTTTTATCATAATTGCTCCCACTGCTACTCTTAATTATACAGCACATGTGAAACAGTAAACACACACACTCACACACACACACACACACACACACACACACACACACACACAAAAACGCAATTTTGCTCAAATCAAAGAAGAATAAAGATTATATTTGAATTCCTGGTGCATTTTGTGATACAAAATATTTCATGAGTTCTAATGAACTATTAAATTATTGTTGTATCACACACCTGCAATTAGCAATAGCAAAACAGACTGAATGAGCTAACAGGAGAGCAACAGAAAAGAAGTTGCACAAAAATCAAATCAAATCAAATCAAATTTTATTCATATAACACCAAATCACAACCAGATATGTCTCAAGACACTTTATTTAAATAGCAGGTCTAGACCACACTCTAAAATTCTATTTATGAAGGCCCAACAATCGAGAGCAATTCCCACATGGGAATTGGCCAGAATTTGTTTGCATGAAACAGTTTCTGTAGTGAGGATGGTGTAGGCCCTTTATTCACTTCCTCTTGATGCAAATTGCAAAATTCCTCAGAAAGGTAATCAATTATTATTTCCTAAAATTTATATTGAGGCAAAAGGCTTCATAGTTCAATATGACATGAAAAACATCACTAACGGGGAAATAATGGCCTCAATATAAATAAAAAGGATGATAGAAGTCGTAACTCACTGACATTTTTAAGTCTATAAATCTGACTTCAATATAATAACACAGTCAGTGAAATTGGCAAACAACCTAAGCAAACTTTGTTTTACATCTCTTGCCTTATCACGTCCATCTCTTCATTTCACCCAGCAGCTGTATTTTTACAACCCTGTGCACTCCTGGTTTTAAGTGTGTGTGAGGTGTGCATATTTCTTCCTACACAATCCTTTTTTATATAAATACCTACTGTTCGTGGGAAAAGGAGTAGACATGGTTTTGGTGCATACAGATTGTTTACACAATCAGCTTATCATGCTGCAATCCAAATTAAGGTATGCCTTGTAAAATACTTGTTTTCATAAATGGTGACCAACTAACTAGATGAAGATCCTTTATTTCACCAACCTGAGCTTGTAGATGAGGCAGTCAGCTTCACACTCACGTCCTGTTTCATCTGCTGCTACAGCATCAGAAGATAACCCTCAAGTCCAAAAAAAAAAGTCAAATTTTAAATTTTAGACTAGTTACAAGTCAAGTCCTGAGTCTTTGTGGGTGCAACTTACGTGAGACTCAAGTCCGAGCTCCAAACTCGAGACTCGTCTCTGTCACAAACTGCTCCTTTAGGATCTGGTTCATCTTCATGATTTATGATTTAATAGTAGGTGGGAGCGCAAAAAGTTTTTTGTGCTGCAGGGTTTTTTTTTTTTCATAAGTACTGTGATGGATCACTGGGACAAATTGGTTACAGGGCTGTGCCAACCGAAACCATGGTACTGATGTTTTTCAGACTCTGAGTACCTGCCTACCTTGCAGCAAAGATGTTTAATGGAGTTTTAAAGATGTTTTAGGTGTGTTGTGCGAAGTTAGGCCTGGAAAATTGGAGAATTTCCGATGAGAACACAGACCTGGGCTATTTATGTATCCAGGAAGCCAGAAATCATAGCATAAATAGAGGAAACAGACGTATGATAAGAATCAGCATCACTTGTTAAATCCTGCAATGCAACAAAATTATGGTCATTTTGTGCAAAGAGCCAATAAAATATTCTGCCCATTCTAAGTACACCTTCAGAATGAAAACATTCTGAATGCTTTGTGCTCCATTAAAATTCCACATTGAAACAAGTTAAACATGTCAAACCCTGTCTGTTAACTGATTTGGTATCATGTGAACCAAGAGGAGCGAGTGCAAATACATCATGTACATAGATATATGACCAGAGGAAGAGAGAGACTTTTCTAACATAACAAGCATTGACTTTCCCAACGGCGCTGACAGTCAAACGAGGCAAAAAGACTTGAAAGCTTACTTCATCATTCCTTTGCGGACTTGTTTCCAGCCTTCAGGGAACCTTGCTGACATGTAACTTATCATTGTTTGGTTAGATGTTTTTTTTTTTTTTTTTGCAAGTAAAGAGAGTGTCCACCATAAACTTTCCAAAAACATTGACACTATATTGTAAAAGAGGTTGGCCTACAAAGACAACTGAAACAAAATAAATTTGTACTTTCACCCTAATTATAAGCATAATGTTCCCAGCCTTGAATTTGATCAAAGCTACACACCTGTAAAGTTTCATGGATGCATTGTTGTTGTGATGCTTTTGCGTTCATAAAATCTGTCCACATACATACAGACATACAGAAAAGCACATAAAATAGTATTCAAAACCATTTCTGGGGTACTTTGCGCCACAGTAAGTGTCTCAAAGACCACACTATTAGACACACACATACGCACAGTCACAAGCTAAAATAACAATACCTGCCACATTGTCACAGCTGGTGATGAGCATGTAAATAAACATGTATAGTTTTGCTCATTGTGAAGAATTTTTGACAGAGCTTATGTAGGAAATACCATCCAACCCTGTGGCTCAGCTGCACAGGGCAAATAAGTGTCTTTTGGCTTATTGTTTTGATTTTGCAACAACTTTACTGTATGATTCAGTCTCACAGGTCTCATCTCTCTTACTCACAAGAGAGTAAATATTGAATTCAAATATTTCAGGACTATATATGAATGCTGATGTTGCAATGTGTCTGCTGAATGTGTAAACAGGCATCACATCTGTGACAGAAACTTGTCCAGGAGAAATGAAAAAAAAAAGACATTTTCTGCTGATTTAGGGCTTTTTAACATCCGGATGCATGCTAAAGTTTTAGCAGGACAACCAAAGGACTGAAGAGCTGTTTATCATAATGCAATCATTTTAATGTTTTGTCTGTAAGGGTCACTTATTGTAGCTTAAATAGGGGGAATGGTGCGTCCCACTGACTGGTTGTAGTGGCTTGTCATGTTCAGACCCCCATTTTGTTTCCCACAGCCCTGCACTGCTCCCCTTCACCAAGTGAGGAGAATTACCTTCCTCCAACTCTGAAATGTTTTGCTTCCCAGGTTCACTGAAGAGTGACAAGCTGCTGCAACAGGAACATTAAGAAGTGAGCTTCTCAATACTGGTGTGTGATGAGTATTACCTTTGTCAAAAGACTTTATAAGGTCTTCAACATTACTGGAAAAAAATGTTTTTAAACAACTCGTAAATGTATCGTATTGTGCATGTTTTGTAGTCATATTTAGTGCAGACATGAGCTTGATTGTTCAGTTCTGAGTCCATATAGGTCAGTGCATTGCATCAAACAAAATGTCTGACTCAAAGGAAAGATGAATCTTTGTCTTTCATGTGAGGCAATGAAGTTCAGAGCTGAGAGCTTGTGTTTGAAGTTGTCCAGCAGTGTGTTTGTTGAGGCTGGGTGGGTTCACTTCTTAGTCGACTTGGGTGCTGCAGGTCAGCTACACGGAGGGTCAGCCTGACAGCACAGGCCTTTGTACTTAACCAGAGATGCTCGCACAGGTACGCCACGCTGCTTTGATCCTCGGGTCAGCTGAATCACTCACAGGTCACCCACAGCTGTGATTATGGAGCTCAAAGCTGCTCCCAAGAAGATGTGGAGGCAAAAGAGGACAAAGCATCTGCATCTAAGATGTTGTCTTATATCTTTTTGTAATTCCTTTATTATTTTTGTCCTTGTGTTTTACATTTTATTGCATGATGGACTACAAACTTTCATTCTGTTGTGTTTTCCCTGGGTTGCAGGATGAGTAAACTACCTTGCACTTCAACTTTAAATCCCCTGTGCATTTTATTTTGTACAAAATATTTTGTTGGTGCACATTTTTGTTCAGAGAAAAAATAGAAAATCCTTGTTAAATACATGCAATCTAAGCACTTCTTTTGTTCTCAGACCTTTAGTGTGCATCACTGTCTGCCAGTGAGACTATATTTTGACCGTCAAGGCTCAAAACTTTTAAGTACATTGGGGTTTTAAAGGTATATTCATTTTTACTGGCCACATGGATGCAGAAAGACTCAGCACCAAGCTGAAAAACATAAAATATTCATTGAGTTAGCTATAATGTTAGCAATCAGTGCAGATTTACAGATTGGGCACACTGAGAGCTGCATGAGAATCATTTGAAGTCCTTTTCCTGTTCACCTAAATGATGTTAAGTCCAATATTTCATTTCTTTTATCCGTGTTTTGCTTTAAATCAGCTCTTGTAGGAAATATCTAGTTTTTTACCCACTGCATGCCTCACTGAGTTCACCAGCTAGTTGCTAACTTTGTCAGTCTTCCAGCTGGTGCTGACCATGTGCTGTACACTGTGATTTTTTGAGTTTTTGTGCTAAAAAGAGCACTTTGTTCCTGTTTGATGATGATGATGAAACAGAATCTGAAAGCAGCACAACTAAAACCATGACCTACAAGAGGCAGAAAAAACTCCTTAGAGCTTCAGTGTTGGCTGATAATTTCATTTGATCTTTTGTCAGTATAAAAATATTGATTGCAGCAGCTTTTCAACACATCTGATCTCCTTAGTTTCATAACCCAACCTACAAAAACCAGGTTGGGCTACAGAAATTAAGATTTCTAGTCATTTATCATATATGAAGAGCATGATTTAAGAACATGGAACATGGAAAATAGTTCCTCATGTTGACCCTCAGAGCTGGTCACATGTTTTGTAAGGCAGCAAGAAACTACAGGTAGCTTTTTAATTACTCACTGCATGCCATGATGAGTGCAGTGCAACTATTATCAGCTCTGTCTCAGCCCCTGAGGCACTGTGGTAATTCCCTCAGCTCCTCTTCCAAAAGCTCTAAGTTTACAGGACATAGTCATGATGAGTTTGCTGTAATGATAACAGCAGGGATTTTCTTTCTCAGAACATCTTCATTAATCTTTCAGGGTTTCAAAACTTGTGATCATAACATCTTGAGAATTACACAAAATTACTTCTCTTCTGTTTGCAGTCTTTTGCTCAAGTATGCTGCAAAATTCAATAACACACTCCTAACACTGTTTTATTGATCTGTTTTTTCTGTGCAGATGTGTCATTTGATAATGAACAAAAGGACACATGCTGCTTTAAGTAATCCTGTGTTATGACCCAGTTTCTTTAACTACTATGATAAATGATCTGTTTTTTTCTTCTGAAAGACTCATTTTGTCTGTGCCCTTATCAATGTCCACCAGTGACAGAGCCTCGGTGTTAGAGTATATGACTATGCCTTAGGCTTAATGAATCGCCCACTTGTAAACGATAGACTCTTGTCATACTGTTTAGTATCCAGTTACAGTGTCCTATTACCCAAGTTAATATCCAATGCAGAGAGGGCACTGTAAGCTGTTGGTTGTTTATTCAGCTGATCAGAGGCAGATTTATAATCAGACACTCCAATCAGACTCTCTGGCATTTGAGATAAATGAGATTTTAAACAAGCATTTTGGTTAGAGGATAGAAAGATATGGGTCGTCTCTTGTGGGAGGCATTTTTTTCCTAATTTTTAAACAAATCCTTGTTCAAATGCAAGCTGCCTGCACTGTTTCATAGAATAGCTAATGCTATTTATTAGAATAAGCATATCAACAAATGTTAAGTGGTCCCAGATAAATCTTCAAGCACACCTGCTCTTTTAAGTGCAAAAGCATTTGGTAAAATTAACAACAGAGATGCTTTGCTACAAGCAGAAACTGCAAGAGCTATTCATTACTGTGTGACAACAAGTTCTCCCTCTTAAGGGTAATGCCTGGGGGCGCAGTGCTAAGAGCTTTGTTAGGAACTCCTCATGGAGTATCTTCAGCAAGTATGCCAGGAAACCAAAGCAGAAAGTGTCCATGAGAAATATCGCTGCCTGTCATCCTTTGACTCTAAGATCTTGGTAGATAGTCTTCTTCAGTCTAACCTACCAGGATGCTGTGCGTTGTTTGGTGACTACATTGTGTTTTGTGCTGCTAAAAAAATTACCATGTCTGATGTGAGTGACGTTACGGCCATGCAACTCCTCTGGAAGGACAAGTCTCTTTTTCAGGTCCACTTCTATTACATATATCTAAACATATATACCTATATCTATGTCTATATCTCTCCATATATACCGTATATATATATCTTTATCTATCTATATTTCCTTATATCTATTTTTGGTAGCATGCAGGGATTCCTGAAGCAGTAGAGACATGTGACACATCAGAATTACACTTACTACACAGACATTGATTCAGCTCTCTTATTTCCTCTGCTGCCAACCAATTCCAAGTTTGATTGAAGTGTAAAAATGGCTTAAAATACAAATATATAATGCATTGCTACTGAAGATAAGAACACATTAAAGGACAAGTGTGCAGGATTTAGCTGCATATAGCGGTGAGGTTGTGGATTGCACCTGACTAAGTATCTCCCCGCTCACCCTAACAACAACAACAACACTAACCCTTACAAAGCTTGTAAAAATGGGAAAGGCTCTCTTCAGAGATTGTATTGGTTTGTCCAGTCTGGACCACTGAAGAAATATGGCAACAACTTGGACTGTGTGGAAGAGGACCTTTTCCCTCAGTTGATGTAAAGGCATAATTCAAAGGTAGTGAGAACACAACTCTGATAAGCAATCAGGTGATACACAAATGAAAACATAATTATTTATGTTAATTTATTCCATTTCACCAAATTCTTCCAACAAATCTTCCTAAATCCTTCACACTGCATCTCTAAGAGATATAGGATAGTACGCTGCATTGCTGAACAACCACACATTAAAAAATATACGGAATATACCCATCCAGATACTGTACCTATGGCTTTTGTTGTGCACTCACTCATATCCCTGCAGTTCAACTTATCTCATATCTCTTTCACTTATCTGCAGAAGAGCTGTGTAGCAGACATGCATTTGCGTACATTAGTCTGTTCACAAGTGGGTGCTCGCTGTTATGTTTTGTCTTATCAACAACATCCAGTCTATGCAAAAGACTTTGATTTGCATGAAACCTGCATTATTTTAGGGAATTACAAGTTTCTCGCATGACACTATATGTTAGCAATGACTATATGTTGACTCTGTAAGAGATTTGTTTTAATAAGACATCTAATTTCTCAAGTTAACACAGCTAAGTGTAAGGTCTTTGGTTTAAGCAGTTCATTGTGCCTGAGAAGGGCAGTGATGGGAGATGGATGGTTTTCTTCTGAGTTCACACATTAGTTTGTGATCATAAATTGAAGCAAATAAAAAAGTCATCTCATTTGGTTGTGATTCTGTCTGATTTGTTTTCATTCTGCATTCTTAGTAGTTGTGAAATACCGTGCAAGGGAGTTGTATGCTTGAGATGCAACATGACATAAATGTGGGGGTCCAATCAAGATAGGATTTTTGCCGTGTGATGGGAGATTAACAGGTATTGAGCTTAAGACCACAATGAAACTTTGCTTTATATTCTATCATTCATGTAAATATCAGGCAATGGTGCCTTCAGTCCTTCTGGTACTGTTTAAGGCCTGCCACAACAGTGTCCTCTCTTAGGAGAAACTATAAAATTGTTTTTTACAAGCTTGCATTTGGTTTGAAATGTGTGGATGAGGTAACACTGAGGTAACACTTTTAACATAGAATCAATTTTATTAGAGTCTTTTAATAATAATAACACTAATAAAACTAATGCTGATAACACAACTGGTAAAAATAATTATCAAATAATAATTTTATATTAATTACTGTAGTAGGCCCAGTGCTGCGGTAAAGTGCCTGGGAATTCCCAGTGCTCATGGTTGCGTTGATGCAAAGCACATGGTGGATGCTGTAGATGGCTATCTCTTGGTACAGAAAATATGAAAGTCTGATTTATGTGAGCCTGTGGCTCTGCTTGTGTGTGTTCTTCCACGTATGCAAACATGATTTCACAAGAATTTAAAACTACTTGTTGTGGGAAAGTATTTTAAAACTATCATGTGTTTTATAAATACCTCAATTCAACTTTTAGATTTATTACCTATAAATTCTGGTGAGTGGCATCAATAAAGTCATCCACTTGTAAGATCTACTGTAGGTAGATCTCTTTCACTTGAGAGGTAAAAGGTTTGGCCTGCAGATGGTGCTGGAAGACAGATGCTTTTTAATGAATATGAAAAGTTTCATAATGTTTTACGATGAAGGTAAATCTGACATTGTCCTGTTGGAGTGGTTTCTCAAACGTCTCTTTACAGTAAACAAACATGTCGGACCACAGGCAGGAAGAATTAACAATGATAGCGTTTGGACTGTTTTTAATTAAAAAAATTGCAAAAAAAAAGAGAACACTTTGGATGAAGGGCTAGAGATGGCATAAACACAGACTTAACATTTTTTACATGTCCATGGCACTTTGTGCTGGCTGCTCCGATACAGTTGTTGTGCCTCCTTGTGCTATGCTCCGTCTTCCGTCAGCTTGCTTTCTGGTTGGCTATCATTTCATTCCAGGTGACAGTCCACAGGGTGGGTTCTTGCCTGTGTTCTGTAGACAAAACAGGATATCAGCTCATATATATTAAACATGTTTCATTTTTAAATTTTAAAATTGGTGCGGCCCGACTCACACCACAGGAAAATCTGACAAGATAATCTATAGAACTATCAAGATAAACAGGACTTTTCTAAAACTGCTAGAAGGCAAGAATCATGCCTAAAATCAGTCAAAATATCTTGAAACGTGTAACTGCCATTAGTCTCACTGCAGACTGCTTTAATGCATCACGAAGGTGTTGCTCTGATAAAGTCAACAGAAACATGTCATCTGCAAAGAGCAATAAAGCAGTTTTGACTATTAGAGACTCTTCTCCTTAAGCCTTTGTGCTGTTCTCTTGCCACCCTTATTATGTTGGAAAAATTTTTATTTTGGTTATATACATGATGATCATTTTTCAGAATGCTGAATTTGTTTTTATAACTCAATTAGCTAACAGCCATTATAAAACAGCACATGGAGAGTTCCTCAGCATCAGCAGCACTTAAGGAAATTCCCACTCTCTTTCCAAAACCTCAGTCTGCTGGTCATGCAGTGTTTGTCTGATCCTGCACACTCCGGAGGTGAGACTATAAATAGCAGTACTGAGGTTGAATCCTCAGGCATAGTAAAGTTAATCACTGTAGAGGAATACACACACACTGAAAACAGTCATGAGTGACAACTGCCACTGGTGACAGTACTGTCAGATTTACAGAGGTACATGTAATGTATACACAAACTTGAAGAACATTCCAGTGTTTATACTGTTTTAATTTTAAACAATGTTGCATCACATATTGCTTATAATTAGTGGTGGGACTCGATTAAAATTTTTAATCGCGTTAATTATAGGGTCTGTAATTAATTAATCGAAATTA
>JAQMCX010000029.1:15935945-15970967 GCA_029814765.1 Acanthurus leucopareius
TGTAAATATGTTTATTTCTGCTCTAAAGTTGGTCATTTTAAAATGGGCTCCAATGGGAATCTGCTCCCTTTTGGAGCTAGCCTCAAGCGGCCAGTGGAGGAATTGCAAGTTTTTTTACTTCCTGGTTGGCTTCAATGCGGAAGTGGAGAGTTTGCCCCTTGGTTTTACATCAGTGATGCTTGTTGTCAGTCAAAGCTGAGGGACAGTGTTTCCTAGACGTCAAATTTTAGGGTATTGACCATGTTACAATCACTATCCTGTTTCTATTGTTTATATTTCACCATATATGTATATGTATATTAAAAAAAGCTAAATATTATTTCTTTGGTGAATACATGTGTACTGCATATATGTTTATAAACTGTATATATTGTTTTAATATTTTTAGCCTTTTCCATCCTGTGTATATGTTGTCCGTGTAGCATGATGGACTTTAAACTTTATTTTACTGTGCAGCTCTGTAAGTACAAATAAACTGCCTTGATGCCTTGAGAATTCCCTTTGACAAACAGGTGTGGAGACCCATCTTATTGTTCAATGATTGGAAGTTCTCTGTTTAGTGCAGCACTCTTTTATGAAGGTGTTCCCCTTCAAGGTTCCTTCTCTCAGCACATTCAATATAAAGACATTCATTTAGCTCCAAAGTACAGCTATATGCAGGTGATGATAGAAGAGATAAAACATTTGCCCTGTAATTCGGATCATTTATGTCATTAAAGCCACCAGGTGCAGATGTGAACTGTGACCCTGATCTCTCATTACAGTCTTCTTCCAACTTCACTATCATCTCCATCAAACAACAGCAACATTTGTAGTCAGACAAACATTCAAAGCAGATTAATATTAGTTTTTGCATTTCTTTCCCTTCTGAATTTTCTCTCAATTTTTCAAATTGTTCTTTATCAACAGACTGTTACTATGACTGCAGTCTGCATGTAAATTCCAAAGGATTTCAAGTAATTACATAGTCAAACACAGTAACTTATTGTTAGGGGAAAAAAACTATGAAGCTCAGTTAGTTTTTAAAATTCTCTGACATATTTCAGGAACATGCACATTCCCTTTCTTTACGGAAGAAATTGTATGACAGTCACCAAAAGGTTAAGGTTAAGGTTCAAATATTTCACCAGAGTTTGACCCCAGATGATAATGCAACCTCTCCCTCACTCCTCTCTCAGTTAAGGTTACATATGAATTGTAAATATGATTTAATATGAAAGTAATCTTACACCCTGTAACAAACTCGTAACATTTAACTGCTTGGTGCTGTTTTGAAGCTCTGTCCTCTCTCTCTCTTCCTATGAACTTGCTCCTCATAGTGCACATATGAAAAAGGGTTATGTCCTATTTCCTACAGATATCCATAGTTTTTATTATTTTTAATCCAAATCAAAGTGAAACTTATGATGTAAATATTGTTTTTTTTCTGTTCCTTCATATTTTGTCAACTACTGTGTCATTTATGTGAGCTTTTCCAGTTGTGCATCAATCAACTAGGACAGTTGTCTTCTCTGTCAAGGTTGACAATGTCTAAGACACATATTTTCCGCCCTTACTGCCTGCATCAGACACTTGATCTTTCCCGATTTGGTGGTAGGAAGAAACTGCAGTATCAGTTTGCGTAGGAGAGTAGTTTTAGATTCGTCATACATGTATTCAGAGAAATACCTGGTTGCATCTGACCCTCCTCAAGCAGGAGAACACAGTCCCAGCTGTGTCAAGACCTTCTGGTTTTACATGGTATAGAAAGACAGACTTTTAGTTTTAGCTGTTCCTTCACAACATGGAAAACATCAGGGTCAAAGCTTGACATGGAAAATAACTATGTCCAAACTTAGGTTTCCATGGGTGGTCAAACTACCTGACTTAGGCCAGCAAATAATTCACCCCTGCAAATATTATTTTAGAAATGCAAAAGATTCTTCCACTTAAAGTTCAAATAGATGCCCTAAACCTTGTTCCAAATCTGCCTACTTGTCTGCAGCTGGCTGACTGAACGTGACAAAGAAAATTGTCAAGATGTCAAAGAGACCCTGAATGGTGGCAGGGTAAGCTGGATAAGAGTCTGTCCCCTTTTGGACAGTTTCATGGCTAGAAGGTTGTCAGATCTCCCCTTGTCCACTGAGCAGTCAGAATTGTCCTTTCCTAATTCAAACAAGCTGTTTGGCCAAATTGGTCTTTCTATATGGACAGTTTAACCCTATGTGGCAGAGGTTGTCTCTCTCCAAGGTGCTGAAACAGATTTTGTCTTCTCTGAATTGTTACTTTCTCCTCTTTTAAAAAGCTTTAAAAATATATATTTTTATAAGTGGCTTTTAGTAGTTTTTATTTTGTTATTCTATTTATTTTATTTGATTCCCATAGGATTTTAGATATTTTTATTGCAATGTGTATTGTTTGTGAACCATTGTGTAAACTTTTTTTTTTTTTTTAAAATGCAATATAAATAAAATTAATTATTATTGACTATTTTAGAGCAACTTGGTGTTGACTACACACTGCTCTGAGGTTAAAAGCCTTTGGCTAACTTCTATGGCCATTACCTTAGCAGGGGAAGAAGGAAGACCATCCCAACACTGACCGTTATTTGTGTTCTGAAAGTTCAGAACTGTGTTATTATATTGATTGTATCATTTCTCTGACAGAGAATTGTGTCTCTATAGTTTATGGCCTTGGAGGTAGACTGTGATCCTGTTTAAAGATTTCATTATATGATAACATCTAAAATGGCATTAACACTGGTGATGATTAGGTTTAACATGAATCCTAGTACTTATTAACAGAACTACCTGCATACACACTATTAGGTGCAGTGATACAGCTGATGATATGATTTCTTCTGTCCTGACAGGTTGGACTCAGACATGTGAAATAAACTGGGAACTTTAGTATCTGCAGGGGACACTTTCCTGGCACAGTGAACAAAACATTAACAGATAAATATGATCATACAGAGCACGAGCGTGAATCACTCAATTCCACTACCTAGTTTCCTCAAGTCCCTTACAAAATAAATGGACTGCTTTTATACACCATTTCACTTGTCTTTCCACTACCCGAAGTGCTTCACATTTTAAGTCATTGTTCTCCCATTCACAAATTCACACACCACTGTCAGATAGCTTCACTACACAACCCTCACAACCTGCTCATCAGGAAACACAAACTGATGGAACAGCCATGGGAAACAATATGGGGTTTAGTATCTTGCCCAAACACATTTAAACGTGCAGTTTGGAGGAGTCGGGGATCAAACCACAGACCTCTGATAAATAATCAACTTGCTCTACTTCTTGAGCCAGGTCCACCCTATTAAGAGCTTTTCTGAAGGCAAAACTGAATTTAGAAAAACTTCATTTATGGAAGACAACACTTCACCAAAGGTGGTGTTTGAGGGTTTTCAAAGTTACTACTTTCCAATCCAGGTTAGTTGTGCACAGCCAGCCCCATCTCTACAGCGCTGCATCGGTGAGGGAGAAATGTCTGCTGCATACATCATCATTTCCCTATAGGGGAAATAGATGCTCTGGCTTGTTTGTACTTCTGCAAAATCACAATCATCTTGAGCATTTGGTTTGGAAATTGCAATTTATTGAACTTTAAGTCTTTTTTAGCATTCAACAGATAAAATATGTTTTCTTTTATTCCAGTGACTTTGAGGATTAGAAAAAAAAGGTTATAAGAATAGGAAGTGTTTTTCAATGATCTACATTTTTAAGTGATGACTAGGCAAACTCTGTGACCCTAGTGTTTGCCAAGACATGAGTGGCACATACTGGGGCTGACATACCTCCTCCCTCCTCTGAGAGGGATAAGGTAAAGATATCATGGCATTGAGATTTTGGAGGAAGCAGCTGTCTTTATAGATCTGAAGATTGATTATGAATGGCAGATTTACTGGGAAGGTTTGTCATCTTTATCTGGTGCTGTGCCTTCTAGCTCCTCCTGTACTTTCACGGTGCTTCTCACGAATGAATGTTGAGCCTTGAGGGCCTGAAAACCATTCGGTGTACGGGCACAAAAACCTGTCCAACAAGCTCTGAGCAGTCACAAAAAATATACATCACTCTGGTTCTTCCTAAGTCTATGAGGATTTTTAGCCTGCTGCCTTTGCACATTTCACACTATTTATTATTAAATACATGTCAGGGAATTGAGACAGAGGAGATTAAGTGTGTGTCTGCCTGAGACTCAAACATATAGCTCATGGCTGAATCACTTTTGGTTACTTTAGCCACATTGATGTGCACAGCCATCCTACTGGTCAGGTCAACCTGGCAGCAATGGTTGGCATGGAGACAGCGAATAATAGATGCAAACTTTTAATACGTTTTAAAATCTTCAAAATATTTCTGAGACTGTTTCTGTTGTACATGAATGGAGCACTGCACATTAAATTGCATTTTGACTACTGTGAGTTAGTGAGTATTTCAAGGTACATTGCTTTTTCCATATCTGCACCTGAGCTGCATGCTTTTTTTGCCTAGTACGTGTGCATTTGCAAGTTCCTGACTACCAAGCAAAAGCAGCATGCTGTTGGATAGGAGGGATCTCTGTAAACAGGATGACTCAAACTTCATGTCAAGGATCGTCACCTGTGATGAGAGTTGTGTCTACAGCTACAATCCAGAGACAAACAGCAATCTTCACAGTGGAAAAGCAAACAGTCTGTAAGCGTGTCAGGTCAGGAGCACAACCAAGAGCATGCTGGCGGTTTTTTGTGACATTCATGTAGTTGTGCAGTATTTATTGCTTAGTAGCATCAGACTGTTCACGCTGAATTCTACTGTGATGTTCTGAGAAGTCTGGGTTTCTTGCCCACAAAGCCACAGTTGTCTCTCCCCACCTCTCTCCTTGCAACATTCAGCTTTCTGCAAATTCCTCTGTTTGCTGAAAATAAGTGATATCTAGTTGGCAGCTGTAGACCAAGATTTAAGATCCAAAACTGCCCAATCTGGCAACATTTCTTGGGTGTAAAATGTTCTGCCTTGAATTCAGTTATTTTAACATATGGGCAACACCATTTTATCATTACACATTTCTGCAGTAATGTTTGATTTATGAGAGAGTAGACAAATAAAATTTATACACACATTACACCAAGTCATTTGTTATTACAATATGTTTTAAAAAACAGGGTTTCCTCAAATGGTCCTCACTGTTTTTTTGTTTAAAGATTTCAAGCATTTCACAATTAACAGTTAGCAGTTAAAAAATTGTGTGTCTTTTGTCCTAAAACTCTGACCTTTTCAGAAGGTTGGTTTTATGTTACCAAAGTGACTGTGAGTCAGTTATTAGTCTTGTATTCCAGCTGGTTACAAATACACATCTTCATTTTACCACAAGAAATAATCAAACATGTTTTTATCTTTTGTCTTTTAAATTACCTCTGTGAAAGAGTTGAACAGCTGAATTACCTTTGTGGTGTGTGTGTGTGTGTGTGTGTGTGTCTGATGTATGCACGTCTAAGATGTGGACAGGTAATGTGTGAGTGATGACATGATACACACAGCTGCCTTAGTTAGTGGTTCAAAACTTGAGCTTTATGGTGATATCCTCTCTCAGATATGTTCTCTGAAGCTCTTTTAAGAGGTCCAATAATAAACACACACTGAACAAATGTGATTGTTCTGTTTAATGCCACCTGCTTCTCCAGCACTGATCACAATCAGTACATCACCTTTGCATAACAGTCTGTTACATGCCAAGTGTACAACACATTCTAAATCATATTTAATGAACTGTGAAGCATCATCAAAAACTCACCATCACATTAATTACTAAATTTAGTAGAACAATATTAAAGGGATTGACAAGACTCACTAAACCACACTGATGACACACTCTAATCAAGTTTAAACTATGACAATCATACAACAAATTGGTATAAATTGGCTTGAAATATGCAGTTATTTTTTTCTGTAACTATTTCAAAATAGCATTCCCTTTCAAGTTAGTGACTAGTCAATTGAAAGCACTCAGCTGATTTGATTCTTTTCAGTCTGTAAATTAAACAAAACAAAAAAACGTTTTTTAATACATCTCCATAACACATGCTGTGTATACACATCTATCAATGGTTACAATTTTAAAGCAATATAATTTAGCACATTAGTTCATGTGACTTCAGTGAATACATTGTGGAGTAAACCTTATAAATCAAAAAATTCAGCCCTCAGACAAGGAAAACCTGCAGATGGCGCCCCAGTTCCTGAGCCCTCTGACAACCCAAGTATTAGAGACCATGTGTACAAACATATCCTTGGAATATAGAGCCATGACTAATCCATATTAAATCAATCATCTGCTCAGAGACAGTTTGAAAATATTTTGCCTTACACTACCATTAGATGTACCCTGAAATTAAAGTCATCATGGTGTTTTTTAAGCACTCACAGTGGAAAAATCATTACTTGCCTCAGGTAAAAATTTATCACTAGGAAAATGGTGATAAAAAAGAAAAATCATGAACATGTGGGGATGTGAACCTCTGTCAAATAGCATGTTAATGTAACTGTGTTTGCTTGTTTTCAAAAAGAAGCATCCTGTGTCTTGCAGTGGATTAAGCCAATGTCAACAGAGAGCTGAGCTTTAAACAAACTATGCTTTAGGGACAGTCAACTGGTTGTAATCTGGGCCAACAACCATAGAGTAGGGGTCTACTGGAAAATAAACACTTCAAGATAGCAGGGCAAGTTCAGGAGAGGAACATGTCTCACACATAAACAGACACCCGATACCTAAAAATAGGTTTTCTAAAAATAAAAATAAGTAAGAAAGGAGGTTGTGCAAACCTCTCCATGTATTTGTTTTTTTCGTGATACCTTTTTATCTGGACCTGCATCAAAGTATGTATTATGCTAAGCTGTTTATATGTGCAAAGTATTAATTGATTCGACATATATTAATCATTTGATAAATATATCATTTTCAGTCCCTCTGCAAGTTGATCCTTGGCTCTTTTTTATATGTTAAACAGGTTACTGTAACTCTGGCAAATGCAATGCATTAAATTATAAGACTGTGTCTGGTTGTAGTATTTAATTGTACTTTGATCATAAGCTACTCCATTGTACAAGAAATGCATGTCTCCATGAAAATTGTCTTACACTTTAAATTTTGCCTTAAATTGAACACACATAAACAAAATTTTATAATAAACCAACGGGCTGTCTTACTATTTCATATTTCAAAAACAATGGAAAACCATGACTTCTTACAGAAAAGCTTATATAACTGTGGCAAACATGAGCAGCTTTAAACTTTTGATACTGATTTAAGGGTACCAAAAAAAACAAACAAACAAAAAAACCCCAAACAAACCCTACAATTACACTGGTAATATGTTTGGAGTCCAACTGGAATCATCTGAGGAATAAAGAGCATTACATAATTCTACATTCTTGGTTTAAAACTCTGTATGCATGGTTTACAAACTGTGCTCTCATTTTTTTGTATTTCTGCTCATGGCTTGGCAGCCCGTGTCCACAAATTTGTAAACTGGTCACGAATTTGAAAACAACTTCTTTTTTCAGAAAGCATACAACGGAGTAATTGTTTTCTGATAGCAACTGAATCTGCCACATACAGTGAGCCCAGTTTATCTGGATGTAAGGGATGATTTAAAGCTAGGTTGCACAGCCCACCTGGGATCAGCTCAAAAAAAAAAAAGAGACATGGAAATGTGTACTTTCCATTTAAAAATCCTTTGGTGTGGATTTGTCATCTCTGTTCAGATTTGTAAACAACTTCTATCTTGAGAGAACAAAGAATCAAAAATTTCAACAGTGACAACATCTGCAAAATACTGTCAATCCTGTTTTTCTCCATTTAATTTTTTTTTCTCTTTAGCTGACCCCAGCAGGGCTCTATCGTATTGTATTAATTCTACTCCAAAAGCTAGATAAATTGGACTCACTTGGGGGATGCAGTTGTCACCATCTCCATCTTTTGTACCAAAGAAAGAAGTGCACAGATGTTTGCAAAGCTGTATGAACAGATTGAAAATTTATGGGTCCAGTTTCTAATGCTACGGGCTCAAATAATGACTTTTAGGGTTTATTAACTGTGTGCATAGATTTGCAAACCAAGAAAACACATTTACACATTGTCCTTTCTTTTACTCAGCTGAAACTGGGGGGGTGCTCTCTAGATATCTTTGCTTCAGATCAAACCCCACATTATTGCAGTCCAACCTCATAGCTGGGGAAGGTTTGCACCCTGGCACTGGGAGGAGATTGTGCTGAATGACTAACCTTGTCTGCTAGCGGGTCACCATGGCTGGCTAGCTGCCATTGGGAACACTGGAAGTGTGAAAGGGATAGCAAAACCCCTCAACTGCCTTCCAAAGCTGAGCTTAGTGTGGCCTCTTTTCTTTCTCAGTGTGACTAGCCACTAAGCCAAGGATCCCAAGAGGCCTGTCACTTTGACCTAATCCGTTTACTGCCCAGCTGTGGGGGAAAGTCACCTCTTAGTTTGATCACATTTGAATGCAAACAAGGCCGGAAGAGTGCCTGTGTGTCACATAGGAGAGCCTGAGAGCTCCTCTGAAAGGGAGCCCCTGTAGTCAGGGAGAAAAATGTGACAGGCAGCTCTATCACTGCTCACCAGCCAGACAATTTGAAAAATATTGCCTCTTTCAGGGCGCACTCTTCTATTTGGGGGCCTAACCCAACACACCAGGCTGTTTAGCATCTCCACAGCCATGAGATTGCTCCGATAGCCACATCATGGAGCCTCATTGTTAGTGTTAAACACTGCGATGGAACTAAGAGGATTAAGATAAACCATCCAGCAGTCAACAGGTGCATACACTCATTTATAAGAACCCTTAACCATAAATCAGTGGATCATCTTCTCTGAAAAAAAAAAATAGTGACTGATAATTAAATAAAATCTTATTAACTCTCATTTAAAAAAAACCTGTTAATTATTATCCTTATAAAACAGCCTTATTTGCTGCACATTTTGACATGTTTTTCAACATCCTTATGTCAAAAGTTGGTTGCAGTGATTAACTCAGTGCATCTGGTTGTTAAACTGACATTGATTTACAAGCTTCACAACTGCTTGATTTGACTTAATTATTACGTAAAACATGAATTTGTTCTTTAGACAATGACTGTGTGCCCACTGATTGGCCAAAGACATAATTGCACTGACACAATGATGAAGTCATGGGTTAACCTGGAGCTCACGTCCAGATGTGGGGGCTCAGTACTAAATGTGATGCAATGGACAAAAATAACTGTGTGTAGGAACCACATGTATTCCTCTGAGCATAGAGATGAAAAGTTCTTCCTCAAGAATTGAATCCGGAAAGAATTTAGGAGGTTCACCTTATGGTTCTTTTGTATTGTATGTTTCTGCGCTATACACTGCAGCAAGAAAGGGTCAGGTATGAGTGCAGTTTATGGAGAGAAGTTAGCCAACTAAGTTTGCCCAAATAAAGACAGAACTAGGGATATATCAGTGAATGTTGATAGTTCCAGACTTCACACTGTGTTGGTTCTGTCCTCCAGCTACTACACGGCTGTGACAGTTTGCACTGGGTGAAATGATGAATGGGTTTAATATGTCTGTAGCTCACGGTTACACCACAGGCAGATGAGACAAAACAAACCTGTGCGTTTCTATGTGTTTTAGGCAGGATGTAGAAAACACACATGTACAGACTAGCTTTATGGCTCCATGGCACACCATCTCCTGACTTCTTATGGATCTCAAGTCTCTGCTCTCTAAGATGTTTTTACACACAAGCAGATGAATATCATCAGAGTTTAACAGTTTTTTTTATGTTGGGTCAAATTAGTGCAGCCAGTGTAGTTTTTCCAGAAAAAAATCTTTGGCATACCTGTGAGCAACAGCATTTATTTTCATTAGCATAAACTGCCAATGCTGCCATGGCTGAATAGACATTAAAAAGACAGCTAAATAATCTCTTTTTTTCTAGGAAAAGATAGAATAAGTGTAAGCTGCAAAGTTTGATGGATGGGATGACTAGGATGCACTTTGTCAAAAACATAATTTACAGCTAAACTGGTCAAAGTTTGAATGGAATCTAGTTTTTATTGGCTTTAGTGCACATTCTTTTTGAATTTTTAAATGGATTCCATAAGGATTGGTGATTGTAATAGATTGTGCCACATTTTTCAGACAAATTTTTCTGGTTAATACAAAGAATTTCAACTGGGGACAAGCCTTTGTTGTACCTGCTACTGTAACCAGAGAATCACTGAACCTCAGGAAGTGCAATTTATGGTGGTTGTGATCGCACAAGTATCGTCTAACAGTGCCTTTGCCACATTTTGTTTCAAAGAGGTACTGTAGCTGTGTCAATGGCTACTGGTAATAATAGAATAGCTTTCCCCTCAGGGGGAAAAAGTAAATGCAATCTTGCCACACCATATCTCTGCTTTTAAGCCTGGTGCACACTGCTGACATATTACACAAATGCTTCTTTTATTACCTGGCAGTGATTGTTTGCTGAATGGGGAATGGCCTCCAGGAACTTGCTAAGTATTCCAGTGCAGCACTGCATTATTCCAAAATGAGGAACAGCCATTGTGTCTCTGCTGGGTCGGCCTATCATGTGGCCCAGAAATTAAATACAAGTTTGTAAATAGCTGGATACAATCTGATTTTGTTCAGTTGGTCAAGTGCACAATGGGAGTACAACTTACAAGTGTACAGTTTTTGGTTTTATAAAAGTAAAAACTGCACTGTTGTAGACCTTTTTCTGTATAGAGATTTTTAGGGCAACCTATTCGCCTTTTTTACACGTGTCACCATCTTGATTCCAAAAGCAGGCTCAGGTGGGCTGGCCGCAGGCAGCAGCACAAATGCACCACAGTGCTAGAGGAATCACTTTCATCCAAAGCTGTCATCCTACTGCTGTGTCTCTGAAATTTCAGCTTATTTTTCATTTTATATCGTTATCTGGTGCCTCCGTGGTACCAGTTATGTTAATTGTGTTGCACTAGCATTGGCAAAATTAGCAAACATGCCCGTCTGATCACTCTTATGTTAAATAAACAGTTCATCACAGAGAGAGCATTCTAAAAATGGCTGTAAGGTGTCAGCAAAACGCAATATACATAAGGCAATGGCTCTTTTCCTAGCCGTGTGACTTGGCCACTGAGTAACCTTAAATGATAAATCATGTCCTACTAGCATAACTATCGTAATTCATTTTAGCTTGCTGCTTCAAACCCCCATCCTTATCTTCAATTCCATGGATGCCCTCAATCCAGTTGCTGTAGCCCTTCGTTTGCAAATTTTTGGAAATGTCATGCCTTTCCTTTGCCCAGGATTGAACTGCTGCAGTTGCCAAGGGAGGAATAAGCTGAAAGTTGTCTGTCCAGCCATTTCCTGCAGACGCCGCCATCATTTTGGTCTGTTGTTCAATCACCCCAGCCTTGTTTTCATTTCAAACTGGCCCTGATAAGGGGGCATTGGAATTGAAGAAACTTTAATTAACTGGCAACCTCTGTATTATAATGCACAGTAGCAACAGCAACATAAATGTAAAGGCATGGCTCACCCAATTGTACTGTCTCCATGCAAACTGTTCACAGTGAGGTGTGTGGATTATCTATAGTAAATGAGACACTATGTCTGCAATATAACTAAGGTGTCAGTTTTTTGTGACCTTTTTTTGTGCGGATGCATCCACTAGGCCTGTAAGATTATTGCTAAAATGGTCATTATGACCATTATGATCAATTTTGATGTCAAAACTATTTATCAGGATAATTGATTGATTTTAGCGACAAAATGTTTTTATTGCTCTTTAAAATTTAGACAAACAGAGCACTGCTTTAACTTTCATATCATCACCCCTTGGTTGCTGTCTGTTAGTTTAGGGAGCACTAGAGTTTACAGTAAGTATGTATTGAAAATGGAAATTTTACAGTTACTCATGTTTCACTATTTAATAGTGGGAAGCAGAGCCTGTGATCTGTAAAAATATTCAATTAATTGTGAAGCCCTAGAATCTATATGCTTATAGACCACCAAGTAAAGAGAAAAACATTTTTAAAAAACTGTATAACAGTTAAGTAATTATGTTACAAAATGAGAAACATTGTGATCTGTAACAGTTGATGGGGTTGATAAGGTTGTGGACACCCATACTGTTTAACTTTTTAAGTGGTTATGCAGAATTTTTAGAGTTAATAAATGTGATGGGTTATGAACGTGATAATAACAAATTTATGTTTCTGGTCAATGAAAATTGCAAGTCAGCATTGTCTGGAAAAAAATTTTGCTCCCTCCTTTTCAAGGGCTTGACCTAAAGAACTCCACAAGGACATGTAGGCACCAGGGGAGGGTGCCCCTTCTTACACAATCATGAGGTGCAGTGCTGATATCAAACGTAGCAGAGATGACTGCTCCCCAGTGTCCTTACATCGTATTAGCTCCATGTCAATCAGCCTGGCCGACATCAGTTATTTAATTATCATCCTCTGCCTGACATCACTGGTCTGGCCAGCTGTGTTTTTCTGGGAGGAGGATGACACCAACAGACACCTCTGACCTCGTGCTGAACCACACTCTCAGCCAATCAGGCAGCAGCAGGGATCAGCTCCTGCAGTTAGCTATCACTGGAACACAATCAAGGGCTAAATGGAGATGGAACATTCTTCTAAATCCATTGGAAAAAAAGGAGCATCAAGAGGAGTTCAGTGGAAAGTGTATGTTAGTTGAGCTTTTGTGACGCAGCTTGCCAGCGCTTGTGTGATGCCAAAGAGAAGACTCACCTGTTAAGTCTGAAAGCTACTGTTGTAACCTGTCCATTTTTTTCCCAAAGTGCTATGAATAAAAGTTTGTGCTGGTGGCAAAATGCCTAGATCTGGGGAAAAACTCCTCCTGCTTATGGTCAGTCCGAAAGCCTCAACATAAATATCAACTTTCCCTTCTTGAGGAGGCCTCAAGCTGTCTAAACAATGATAGAGGGGGGACAGCAACAAGCAACGTGAGGCAGCCATGGGAAAGCAGAATACACATCTCAGAGAGCAGAAGGAAGAAATAGCCTTTATTTGTCTTATTCTGAAAAATATGTGCTTTGTCCCCATGTTTAACTTTTTACATTCACCAGGTGCAGAGCTGCTCCGATTCACTGCTCTGTCCTCACATGCACACGTTATCATAAAAGAATCAATATCACCAACATGCAACTGTTACATCTGGGATTTTAATAACAATTAGATCATTTTTAGTTAATACCTGACTCATTATAGTCATTTTATGAGAGTTCATCTGCTAATAGTAGGGTTCTTTAGTAACACCCATTAAAAAAAAATACAGTGCTGACTATTGGTTATTGGTGTAGATTTTATCTTACAGCCTCAACAATAATTTGAATGTCCGCTTTTGTTCCAAAAATACAAGTCTGTAGCCAGACAAGAATGTCCGTAGCAAATGTGCAAAATAAGTAATGATAATGGTAGGTAAGGGTCAGGAAATTAAACATTTGATGTAAGAAATAGTTGAACAATTGGTAAATATCCTTATTTGATATGTCACAGAGAGTTAGATACCAATCACATACATCTGTTCAAGGTAATTTGAATTTAAAGGAGGTATGAACTTCTTATTTTCAAGTTCATATTTTAATTTATGATGCTGACATGCTTTACTGTTAAAAAAAAAAACAACATTTTTTTACATGCTGTCCATTTAAGTTCCTGTCTCCATAGGGCCATCCTTCAGAAAAAGCCTGGTATGCTCTTATTGGTCAACTCACACCGCCCAGAGGATGCACAATCCACATCAGCTCAGCATGGAACTGATGTACAGAGGATGACACATTGTTTTGAAGTGCACAGAGGTAATGTGTTAGCATGTTAAATTACATTTAACTTGGCACAGTAACTTCTGTAAATAGTAACTGTCAAGATGAGGGGGTGGAAATGATCATAGAAAACAAATGAGAGATGTGAAACAGCACTTAAGTTTTTCTAGTAAACTCAGCCAGAATTAACTTAGCTTAACATTTAATCCTAGCTTATTAGAGTATTAATTTAAATGTCAAACTTTAAACTCTAAGATTTCCAAGATTATAAATAAAAAGGGACACAAATTCAAAACATGAAGTCAAGGAATAAATAAACATAAAGTGAACTTTATAATAAATAATATGATTGAAATAATTAAAAAATAAAGGGAGCACTAAAAAGATTAAAAAACTAAGATAACAAAACCCACAAATAAAACATCAAACCAGGATACGGGCAGGATGGAGACTAGGACATAGAACCAGGGAGTGAAGTCAGACTGGGAAAACAGAGCCAGGGCACATCAACAAAACCATGAAGAGACAACAGACAAAGATAAAGGGGAAACACAGAAACGATATACACACTCAGAGCAATGAGACACAGGTGGGGCAATCAGCACAGGTGAGACACATCAGGTCAGGGCAGGTAATCACAAAAGGAGGGAAACTTAACAGGACATGAAAGACACAAGACAAGGGTTACCAAAATAAAACAGGAAATAAGTAAATTCAAAACTACTCAGATGACAAATCATGGCAAAGATGAGGCAAAGATAGTGGTTATATTTGATAAAACATGAAATGTCAGTTGCCGCTCTGTAACAGTACTCCAACCACTTGTTTGAAAGTCACAAACAACACATTCTTCCATCAAAAGACCTCTAAACCCTTTCTGTTTTATTCTGCTACATGCAGGACGCACTGCTCTCCAGCAGTGGCCCTAAACAGTGGACCATAACTGTTCCTGGACTGTCCAATACAGAATTCATATTGGGCTTAAAAACCCAGGTTGTGAGTTACATAGTGAGAGTGGTTCAGCTTCCTGCTCCCCTCAAAAGATTTATGTAATTGCTCTGTAAACAAAAAGCAAGAGATAGACCCATCCCACCAGTACAAGTAGCAGGTTTCAAGGACAGAGGCCCACACAATCTACAAGGGAATCTCTTTCAACCTGAAAAAAGAGTGTAATTGCATTATAGATGTTCAGAGGGTTTTGATCTCTGTCTCCCTTTTTACCTCTGCCAGACTTTGTCTGAACATCAGACGCTGCAGAGAGATAAAAGGTCACCAAACCCAAAGGTACAGTAATGTTGTTGTTGCTATTGTTTTCTCTGCAGTATCATTACCCCAACAGCTGACATGCAATCTGGCATTTAATATGTCACACACACCCACAAAGGATCTGCATATAGTTCACAGACAACAAGCAGTCAGCTTCCAAAAGTATGACATTTGGCACAGAAGAGATCTGTGGTCTTTTCTCCCTTCAGAATCCATGTCTTGTCACTTGTTCAAACTTGTTGTTTTAAAGCAACAAAGCAGAGAGATCACCGATCCAATCCTGCTGAGGTAATGTTGCCAGAGCAAATGACTAAGCCTAGCAGTCATCATTATTAAACTAATCTCCTAGTTTCCATAGTTTATACGGCTGTGCCATTGTACTGACCTTACTATGAACCTCTAAACTGACAAATCAAAAGACTTTTTATGCAGGTCCTGAATGTGGAAACAAAAAAGGTTCACCTCTGCATTCAACTTGGGGCAGAAAGAAGGACTTCCTTCCACTGTGAATGAGGGCTCTATCACAGAAGCAGTTTTGGTGCAAACTCCAGAGTCATGCACATTTACAATATGAGCGTGTCTTATCTCAGTAATTCCTCATGAAACTCATAAAGATATGTATGTGCCTGATGAATGTGTGCAGAATAGTTTCCTAACTGAACCAGTGCATACATAAAAAACAGACAAGTGATTGGACATAAAGATAAAGTGTGGTGAGGTCTTGCACAGGTAGTGAAAGGCACACTGAGGAAAAACAAAGCTCAGGTTTCCTGTCTGCTCCAAATTCTCATGACTTTAGAGAGGAGACGACTGAGGTCCTGCAGGTTTTACTTTGATCTGCAACAGGTAACTGTTGCTTGGTGTCTATGGCAAGGAAATTAAACTTTTAATTCAGAATAAACCAGCTCTGCTTCCACAATCATCAGGCCTGATCAGCATCAGGTAGCAGGCAACAGCTGAGGCAGATGTTCCCTGAAGGAGTTACTAGCTACCAAAATCAGAGCTAAAAGAGGGTGAATATCTTACTGACTTTTCCCAGTGGCAAGGATGAACAGTAATGAAGTACATTTACTTGAAAACTGTACTTAAGAACAGAATTTCCACATTACTAAAGAACTTTTTTTTGTAAATGTACACCTTTTACTCCATTTGAAAGTCAAACATTTGTACTTTTAACCTTGTGAAGGTTCCTGTTAGCCATTACTTTGAAGTAATGCTTTAAAGTGTTACAAAATAATGAAAATGGCTTTCCTTTGTTTATTCAAGGCGTTTCTGGAGGCTTTGTTTCATATGTTCAAACTTTTTATTCTACAAGTTTCTGCAAGCAAGTCAGTACATGAGGTTGTTTCAGTCATTAGGTTCTGTAGATGTAACAGATGGACACAAAAACCACTCCAAATAAATGATAATGTTACTCATTAACTACTGAAAGTGTGAAAGTGCTAACAAATTCACCATATCAACTTAAATGGTCATAACATATCAATGTTGTGTTTACAACTTCTTTCCACTGCCTCTAAGTGGCCAAAAGATAAGTTACTGCAGGTTTAATGACACATACTACAAGAAGCCTTTACTCATTATGAAACAATCTTATTTTAAAAAGTGATGCTTCTACATGACCAAAAGAGACCATCAATAAGAAATTTGGCAATTTTTCTTAATTCCTTTTTCTGAAGTTGGATTCCCCATAGAATTAAACCAAACAATTTTTCGGCATGCAGACGGGAAGAGCCTTTGTTTACATTTCCCGAGGCAAAGTTTGGCAGTGAGTCCAATGATAGCCAATTTAAAGGTAGCAGAGGGAGAATGTTCTTTAGACATTTTTAATGTTATTATTTTGTGGCTCCATCTGGAAGTAGGGCAGGATTAACACAAAGAAAAAAGTAGAATTCGCCAAAGAACAAAAAAAAAGAAAACAGGAACAGTAACAGAGCACAGATGAAAACATGAGTCAGACTTAACATGAGTCATCTTAACAGATGAAGAGAACTTCAAAGAACTTAAAACTGATCCTGAAATCTCTCTCTCTTAAACACATATGTTATATGGGCAAGGTTGATAACAATTTTTGTCAACAAAATTACTCTTAGCAACGAAACCTGTTAGCTGTAACATTAGGTGAATGAACAGAAGTTAAACAAGTTTACTTTACTTTCACCATGGTCATTTTACAGTTATTAATCTTACATATCCACAGGTAAATACATTACCTGAGGTCTGCATCCTGTGGACAACTGTGTTGAAAAAAAGGTGGTATGCAATATACAAGGTCTTTATGACAGGAGTTAGTGAAAACACCTCTGTTTTTGTCCACAGAGACAGCCTGAATCAAGTGTCAGGCTTATTCATAATGCCCAAAAACCCCATTTTTGTCTCAGTAGGGTTTTTATTATTTGTACAGAATTTTAGACAAACCTTAGAACATCAATTTGGAAACTTTTTTTTTTAAAATTAAACAAAGGGCAAAGGCAAAACAAACTGAAACCCAGCACTGAAATATTTTCACTTTACAAGTTGATATGATGAACGTGCTGAACAGTTGCCTATTAATGTATCAAACAGATGTCACACATTGCCATTTATCTACAATGCATCAAATAAGGTGGTAAGAAATATAACCAGGTAGCATTCAGTGGATTTATTTGTAACAGCTGCCTGAAACAATAGTGATGAGAACTGCAAGTCAATCAAAACAGTGAAGGTAACAGAGATAAAAAATCAGTGGAGCAGAGGCTGTTGATTTGTCACTACATGTATTTTTAATATCAAGTATTGTGTAGAGCAGCTTTGAAATAAATGAAAAACAGAGCATAATTTACCATACATTCATTGCATTATTATGTAAATATTTTGCATAATAAGCCAAATATGTCTGGCCAAGAAAACAGAGATGTCCATCAAATGACACAGAAATAAAGCAGCCTTTACTTTTTATCTTTAATTTGAAAAAGTTAGATTTTTTTCACTCTTCTATATGGCTGTGAATCTCAACAACCAAGATCTTTAATTTAATCTACATAGGGTGTTTTGCTTATCAGCATCAGAAAGCAGCAACATCAGTGGTTATGGCTTGAATGCAAGCTCTGCAATTGTGCAACAAGAGTTCCTATAAATGCTTCTCATTCATCATTCCGAGCATTTGAAGAGAGGAAGAGAGAAGAGAATTGTTTTGGCATATACTGATATAGCATTAGTCTGTCATCAGGCTGTTCATTACTCAAACTTATTTTAGCATGACTGTCGCAACTGTTTTCAGGTACCTCAGGTTCACCTGCCCTCTCTGCTGTGGGATGATCCACCACATTCCTCAGCCTAAATCAACTCTGAATGGAGAGGGGTGATGAAACCATCAAGAATGAGCAAATTCTACACAGGAATTTATGCGTCACTTAAAGCATAACTGGTCTCGCCATAAAGAATGATTGCTTCTACGATTAATCAGAGCTGTTCATGCGGTGGACTAAAACAGGATACAGGGTTTGTATTAGTTGTTGATTCAGCCTCCCCATCCACGCTGGGCCTCAGGCTTCAGGAATCACAGTTTTCTCATCATTTCATGGCTTTAAATGCTTCAAGAACTTTTTACATCCTTTTATTTGGAGAAAAATTATAGCTTGCTGAGTGTAAAGCAGGAAGTCATTTGTGTAGCTGATGCTTGCTTATTTGGTTTTCATGTCAGTATGGCCACAGGGACATACCTCCCATGTGCTGTCAGTACAGCAGTTCATATGGTGCACACCATGTGTCATTACTGCATTCTTCACACATTTTTACAGTCAGACAGCAGAGCAGAGGGTCTAGTGTCTGATGTAAACCTTTGCAGGGACAACTCATAATTTAGTTCTCCTTCACTGTAAGCACTAATAACAGCGTGATGCTTATCTATATACCCCACAAATTGGTATGAACTGCAAGCTAACACAAGCATGAGAATCATTTCTAATCCTTTTCATACGTGGAGTGTAATTTCAGATACATGCCACACATGTGGTAGAAAGGCCTGCAGGAGAAAAAAAGTGTAATTAAGTGCATCTTTGTGTTATTTCCTTTGGCTTCTCTAGGATTAACCTGCCTGTCAATCACTGCAGGAAACAAAGGGGACCTGGGACCTCCTGCATGGTTCCATGTCTCAGTGCATAACCACAGCACAACTGAATGACGCCTCAGTGCCGATGGCAGGAGATCCACACATTGATCTCTGTTTGGACTGCAGTGGAAAAAGCAGGTAGTTGGCATGACTGCAACGTTAGAAACCTGTATAATCCTTTAAATACAGATTGTGTCGTATTTACAAAATGTGTTTTTGTCACAAAATGAGAGCACTGTGTCCACATTGTGTCACCTTCACTTAGGTGAGAGTAGCAGTGAAATCATAACAACTGGAAAGTGAATGTTCAAGACACTTTTTAAGTCTGTCTTAGTACAGTATTCACATCATGTTATTTTTTACATGTATTAGTCATTGTGATCACCCCTGTTCATGGCTGTTCAAATGATTGTGCCATACCTTCCACTGTAAAAGATGACAAACATCCACTGCACATGCTTCCAAAGTTGAGCCAATGCTTATACAAGGCCTCAGCAGTTAGCAAAATCAAGAGCTTTTTTTCAAAGTTACAGACTGTTTTGATCCTGTGTCACTCCAGAGGATCCAGGGAGTTTAATTTTTGGGTTGCAGAAGAAGAATACCGAAGAAGAAGTCCCTATAGATAAGTCTCACCACTCAGCGGCCATCTCGGTAACACCTCCAGGCAGTTATTTTGGGTTAATAAGTCCAGGCTCTGTCTAAATGAATGGGAAGATAACTGCACTCTCAGTGGTCATCCATGTATAAAAACTGTATTTATAGATTCACCAGTGAAATCTTACATAAACCACCAAATTGTTCGGTGTCTCTGTCCCAAACTTACGTTTAAAACATGTTTTTTTTCCACGAGCTATACCTCTACTATGCAAGCCTGCAATTTTTACAACACAAACGCCTTCATGGCAAAATCTATACAGAGCAGATGATAGACTGTGCGCCATCATCAACATATATGCAACAAAGCTTTCGCTAATCTAAATGCTATGTTGCTAAGTCAGTACTGTTTCTTGTTCTGCGTAAGCGTAAGTGCGGATTCGCGATTGGCTCATTAAATTATCAGTCCAGCTGTTATAGAGTGAATAATTGGTTTCAAGTGGGAAGGAGTGGGTTATGTACAGATAACCGCCATCTTCGGTTTTACGAATTTCACCCATGCAATCCCATTCAAAATGAACTGAGTGGTGCGTCTCCTCTCACTCTATAGTCTCTGAGAATCCTGCCTGACTGTAATTTGTGTGCTTTTTGCAGGAAGCAACAGGCATCTACTCAAAGTTTGCTCGTATTAAATGGTACATGAAATTACAGCTTGGTTCATTTTTTTTAATTTAATGTCTGCAGGACACAAATGGTTATTGCATGTTAAAGTTGAGACATGATCTCCTGTGTGTGTGTGTGTGTGTGTGTGTGTGTGTGTGTCTGTGTCTGTGTCTGTCTGTCTGTGTGGAGCATGTTTGTGTTTACTACCTCAGACTCATCACTGAGTTGAAAACCTGCCAGAAGTCCCAGCTGCTATCTTACTTTTTTGCAGGCCTTCTCATTACTAAGTTCTGGATTTCCATACATTTCTGTTTATGCACAATTGACACATTCAAAAATAATAAATAAATAAAATGTTGAAACATTGTAAGGAAATCCAGTGCTTAGCATTGGAAAAAAAATGTTGGCTTATTGAAAATAACATAATGTGACAATGTGGGGGGTTTCCTAGTGAATAGATTATGACTAATTAAATAAATATATAAATAAAGACTTACATAGATTCACTTTAACATTAGCTGAGAGACACAAGAAAAATGAGGTGTATGATATGTGTGAAGTGATCATGAGACTGTAACATTTCTCATATTTATACATGAGAGAAAGAGAGAAGTCTCCTTAGTCACCTTTTTTTAAATCACTGATCTATGCTAATCAATGGATGGATTTCAAGGCTCTGATTGGGCTTTTTGGTCTTAATCAAATCTGTCAGCACTCAATACTTCCTTTTTCTTCCATCTCATCTGTACATTATAAGAATCTCTCTTTATTTGCAAGTTCACAATGAAAGAGACAACCAGCAGGTACAACCTATCAATGTCCTCTGAGGATTTCATAAGGTAAAATATGTGAACTAATGTAAATATGTATGGAAGTGGAGCTTAAAGGGTTACATGTGTGGAGCTCCATCACTACAGTGCATCAAGAAAAAACAGCAAATTTTATTTATTTCAAAGTATTTCAAAGTATTACAATCTTTTACTTTTCAGATTCCAACATGGCTTTGATCTCTTTTACCTGGATGGAGAGTGCAGATTTTGTCCTATATGTTACTGGACAATGAAAAGAAGGAATAATTACAGCAACTGAGAGCTCTTTCAACATACATATGCGATTTGAATTCAAAAAGTCAATTCACCCAAATAAAAATGCAGCAGGCTGGCTATTTTCTACAACCAGGAAATAAACTGATTGAAAATCAAAGTCATATTTCATAGATTTGAAAACCAAGAACATAAAAACATAAATGCATTTTCTTCCATCATATTGGGTTATTAATAGAAATATCAGAGACCGATATTTTAAAACCTGATCAAACAAAAATAAAAATATCTGCATGTCTAAAAACTGCAAAAGGTAGATGAGACAGAGTTTTACATATTTTCTTTTTATTTGCAATATATGAATGTTCCCTGTAAATTAAAAGATCAAGGGTATGGCCAAACTCCTAAAATCATTTAAACCATTTTAAAAAATCATGAAAAGCACCTTTATGAGCGACTTAATTGTATTTGCTCCACCAGTAAAGGCTTTTCAGCACTGAAAACATTCTATAACCAGACAGCAGAAGTGTGGCTCAGAGCTACAGATTTATCATTATCTGGCATGCTCCTGCTGGGCAAATTTTAACCAACAAATAACATAATTTATCATTCAGCCACTTCTGTGCCAAGTTATGATTTATTGTAGATGCAGTCGTTAAAGAATGTCATATGAAATGTTTGATTTATGCATCCTCCAATTAAAATTTTTACAACAGCTTTTGGTTTTCAAACTATGTGTGCCTAGTTTCTGACTCATTCCTCAGGTACGATGTCATTGTTGGCAGGGTTTTTTCTGTTTGGACCCTGATTGGCCCCTCGCTCTCAAGCCGTAATGACAGTTATTAAACAGACCTTGTCTTAAATAATCAACGTTCTGACAAAGATTCTCTCCTGCACAAGCGAAGCGTGACAGCTTCCAGCACCATTTGCAGTAGAGCACCTACCTGTCAGCTTTTCATGCTAGCAGACCCTGATCTGAAAACATCAAACAAAGTTATGTGTAAAAGAATTAAGCTCTGCACAAATGAAATATCTATTCTGCTCTCACATGAGCAGCTTCAAGAGCAGACACAAACATGAGGCTCACACGAAAGGCTGGCAGTCATAAATGGCATTTTGGACTACCACTTCAGTGCAGGTGTTCACAGGTGAACTGCATGCAGAGAGACACAGCAAGGCTATCACCAGCAGTTCCAGACCTCTTGAACAAGCACAGGCTATAAACATACAGGACCTTGGCAGATTTTTATAGGAAAAACACCATGAAGCACTTCATTAGCGCTTCAATGATCCTCTTTTGATGTGTGGTTTTTGACAGAGCTGAGGCCTGAGGAGGATGAGTCAGTGCTGTGCTCTGACTTACAACTGCAGTTTGAAGTCAGTTCCTCCCCATTTTATGAAGTGCATGGTTAAATTCAATATATAATTACAGAGCATGTATGATGAAATGTATTGGAAACAGAAACTAGAGACATGTAGCACATATGAAAAAGAATTTGATGAATTTCTACAATTCCACTTTGATTTATACTGGGTCACCAAACCAAAGGCATCTACTGTTATTGTCTTCTTCAAAAGAGAGGGGAAAAAAATTAAATGCAAATGAGCACTGGTGGAATTCATATCATCATGCTTGAAGAAAAAAATTTTGGTTGATTTAGTAATTATTTTCTGGCAGACCTTATCAGCACTCAGGTGTCTGTGGTGTCCAACAAAGCTATTCACATTTGGGTGTTTCCTAAATCCAACCAAGTAGATCTAACCTAACTGAGACCAGAGACAGAAAATAATAAGTCATCTAAGTCTAAAATTAAAGAGTCAGCACTGACTACTGGTTTCACACAAGACTTAACCATGGTCTTCTGTTTGAAAGTCCAGTGCTTCATCCATTCTTCCCATTCTTTCCAGGCTCGACCTGGGTCGCTCTTTTCACTAAATCACCAAGTGACGAGCATAAATTGCACAGTAGCTGCTGCTAGAAACTATACATTATTATTCAACTGGGAATACAATCAAGTAATTTAAATATTTCAACCAGGATTAGGGAACACTGTAATCCTGTAGTTTTGCAACATGTTGCTCACATTTTATAATAAGTGACTAATCATAAATAAAGCCAACAATAAGCATCATGTGTTTCTCACTTTGAAATAAGCCATCAACATAGTTTAGTGAGTAATCAGCAATGCAGAAAATGTTAATGGACCAGTGTATAGGATTTAGCGGCACCTAGCTTTGAGGATCCTTCACCTCAGCCTCCCCTACCAAGCATGAACAAGAACTTGCCTAAAACTTGCAAAAAAGCAACATGGTGGAGTGCTTAGAGACAGATCCACTCCCTCTGTACATATGTAAGACTTATTCTTAGGTTTAAAACAAAAGGATTGGTGTTTTCAGAGGATCATAGACTAATAAAAAACATAATTAATTTTTTTTTTATTGCATTTCAGGTCAACAAACTGAATAAAACATCTATTTATTGACCATCCTTTACCATGTCTTCATGATTAAACACGTGCTTCAGAAGCAGAATATTATGCTCCATATATGATCAATCTTGGATGGAATAACATACTATAAAGAAAAAGACTGACTGGGTTCTTTCCCTGAAAATGGTGCATATTATGCTGATTTCCACAAAATAAATGTATACATAAAGTCAGTGATTTTTTTTTTTCTACAGGAGAATTATAATGTGTGCAGCAAGACCTTTCTTCAACACTGACACATTGTTGTGGGGATACGGCTTGCAAAGTGGGACTACTCAATGAGAGACACAGCCAAACAATAAACATAGAAATCCGCTGCTGTTTTGGGCTTATTCTGGCTACATGGCTAGAATTAAAGATCCAGGCACTGATGGAGTCATAGACATTAGGGATGTATCATTACTAGTGCTGAAGTTCAGTTCTGTTTGACTGTGTTTTGTTTTCTTATGCACTGGTTCTTTTAACAAGTTTGTATCAGAATGCATTCAAGTGCAAAATTTATAGCAAAGGCTGGTTCAGCTAGCTAGATATATGGTTCAAACAGAACAGAGTTTAACATTTTTTTTTAGTTGCCCTTATTTTTATCTTATTGGCTGAAAAGTACACTGTATGCCTTTGATTGATATGAAAATGTCTCCTTTAAATAAATTATCTATTATTATTTGGAACTTAACCTTCTTTTTCTCCTTCTGTTTTTTGTTTTTTTTTGTTTTTTTTTTACATAAGTAAATACATGATTTGGGAGAGGGCACTTTCACTTAAAAACGGGCTTCATTTTGGAAAAACAAAATAAAATAAAAAAAAATTTTTTGTTGTTTTAACGAGTAATGGTAAGTATTTTGGTTTACATAAAATTTGTTGCCATTTTTTATATTTAGAGTGAACATAGCTGGGCCCCTTTTTTCCCCCTTATGGGTGTCCTTGATCTCAATTAGGCAAATGATTTTTTACAATTAGAAACACTCTTCTACATAGTTGCAGGAACTGAACAATAAAACATAAAAAATGAAGATAATGGAAAAAAATATTACCTTTTACAGATGCATGATTATAAAATCAAATGGAATCCATGTTAGGTAGATTATGAATGAAAACAAAGAGGTGGCCATAGGGGAACTATACTAAGAGAAAATAAATAATAAGCATGTGTTGGAATCAATTTTCCAACTGTTATTTTGTGTCTTAGGTGCCTGATTACTTCTTCTTGACAGTAGTAGTTGTAGGCCACTTCAGTAGAAGTCTAAATAAAAAAGTGAAGCATGTAACAAGCCAGTGCTATGTGTGACTCTCAGATAATGTTGTGGAGTTCTCAGTGACAGAGCCTTGGTGTTACTCTAACCAAAGCTGTTTGGCTAGCTGCCTTTTGAAAGCGTCACTCTATTGAGGCAAAGTTTAGCTGAGGAATGTTTTGTGTCGATTATTCTTGGACTTAAGACGTTTTTTGTTGCTCAGATCAAAATCCTTCTTGACATCATCTCCTTGCAATTGTAAAGGTCCCTCCCTGCTCTCAGTGCATTTGCCATTTCCACAAAATAAATAGCATCCAAATTTTATCTGGGTTTTGCATGGTTACCATTTTGTTAACAGTCAGTCTGGCCTCTCGATGAGACAAGGAACATTTTTGGGAGCACAGCGTGGTTGTTGTAGCAACGTTGTTGAGGAGTGAATGAAGCAGATGTCAGAGTAATCCATCAGCCAGCAGCTCCACACTCTTACTGCTCACTGAGGCACACAATGCTGTGACACCATGTGCACCACAACCCTCAATCACACCTCATTCACCCTGACTGCCCCTCATAATGAAACTTGAAAAATGTGTGTTGGATGTAAAATGACCTCCTTCTGTTAATTCTTACAAAACATTTATCAACCAAAGACAAATGAAAAGACATTTGGTTTTACATGAAACAAGAGAACACTGACCTCTTATTTATGAGCTGTACAGCAGTTGATTGATATAATTTCATCACTTTATTAACAAGCAAAAACCTTATTCAGGACTGCATCAGTATTGACTGACAGTCCACTAGAATTTTTCTTCATTATAACCACAAAGAGAACTGCATGGTTTCTGCAGCTAAAACCATTGACTGCACCCTCCCCTGGTGAAGGAATGTTATAATAATCAGCCTGTCTTGATAAGGCATAAGGACACCTACATACGAGTGTCCTTGTAGAGATATGCCTGAATGTTAGGACCTGGAATCAAACCTTTATACTTGCTGAGTGCTGCCTGAAATATATCTGTATAGACGAATCCAGCAACTGGTTTGTGTATGCCACCATCTTGCCACGACATCATAACTGTGATGGTTGATCTTAAGTGAGTAAATGTCTACTGACAATGACAGCAACATGGGTAGTTGGGCTGATGAAGTTAGACAAAGGCCTCCAGTTACTTATGAAGGTTTTCTTAAATAGATGGTGACCTTAATTTCAATTTTAATTATTTTAGATATAAGATGTTTGTTTAAGCAATAGGCAGGATAGAATGAATAATGGACCACTTGAACACAGGCCACATTTCAGGTGAAGTAACATTACTGTGTGATATACATGTTATAACATTACAAAGCCAGCAGAGTTGCTTTCTATCCGGTCAGATAAATTAAGTAGGAAATTTAAAAAATACATTAGCAGGTTTTTTGTTGCTAGGTATTCAAGAAATATTAACAAATTGCCTGGTGTGCGTGAAACCTATGTAAAGCATTTCATCACAAACATGGGCACTCTTCACGAAGTAGGGGCTCATGTATTTTGTGTCTGGTTTGTTCACGAAAAGGAAATTTTCCACTGCTGTTGGAGCAGCCAAAAACTGTACAGGTTCTTCTTGGTTTCCTAGACATCTTAGTAAAAAACAGACTTTTGTCAAAAAGAAAGTAGAAGTAAAAAAAGGATAAAATCAACTTTTTAGGTGAGTCTTTATTTAACACTTGTATAGAGGAATCAGGCAACCAGTTTGTGTACATTTAGTCTTCCATCTTGCAGCGACACCATTACTGTGGTGGCAGGTCTTTAAGTGAGTGGGTGTCTGCTAACAGTGACAGCAACATGGGTAAATGGATTGACCAAGTTAGACAAAGGCCTCCAGTTACTGGCGAAGGTTTCTGAAATGGATGGCGATCTAAATTTAAATTATTATAGATATTAGACCTTTGTTAAAGCATTAGGCAGGATAGAATGGTGTAATAGAGGAATTAGGGACCGCTTGAACATGGGCCACACATCAAGTGAAATAACTTCACTGTGTAATATACATGTACTAACGTTAGCAACTAACATACTAATTACGTTAGTACTAGCTTGTTCTAACTGTTATAATTGGGAACAAAGTCCTCTCTACTAATATTCTTCATCCACTTCTGGCAAACATCTTGGTCCTCAGCATGCCTGGGACATCTATGTTAAATGTAAGGGCTCACACAAGGGCACTCTTCATTAAATCAGGGCTTGTCTATTTCTATTATGGTTGGTATAAAAAGTTGAAGTGTTCCACTTCCGTAGAAGCAAATGAAAACTGAGACACTTCAAAACTAGCACAGGATCACTGGCAGAAGAAGGTTTTCGGAGCTTCGGTCAGTTCATGACAGAGGGAAAGAGTAAATCTTGCTATGGTTTTGGTTGTTAGTAAGACCTCTGTGAAATTAAAGGCTGCACCCACCTTGTTGTTGCTGTAGGACTTGTAAGTAGTATTAGTTGATATGCTACGTGTTGTGTTGTTGCTCTTGCCATATGTTTGGCTGTGTTATAAAAGTTGTCAACAGTCAACAGGAAAGATGACAAAAAATCCATGGGTTGATATCATAAATAGGAAGACACCAAACATTATGCTGACATATTAACATTACACTTAATATGTAAACCATCACTGGCACACTGTATTGTCAACTTTTCATATTAGTGGTAGTTCCTTTATATTAACAAATTAATAAGTCCTTAATTTTGTTACAGTTAACAGGTTAAAGTTGCAAATGCTACAGTAGAAACTAGTGACTCAGAATCTAAATAGCTAACCACAAAAACACCCTTTAGCTCTTTGGAGAGATGATTTAAGAGGTGGTGACAGGACTAACTAAACATTTTCCTTGCTCCAGGCTCATAACACTGTATCATAAAAAAAAAAGTTCAGTGTCCAGAATTTTTGAGTTCAAAGTTGAATCAGTACCTAGCTTCAAAGCTGTACGTGTTTTTGTAAGTTTATCATTTTTGGTGGCTAATGTCTGACTAATCTTGGTATACTGAGGGACACTGAAGCGTAACTGTTTAAACTCGTATGTGAGCCTCCTTTTAAACCAGCTAAATGCTGAGAGTAGTGGGTTGGTCGCATTTATTAGTCTATCATGTTGCATTTTGCAGAACAGTTTACTATAGCGATAATATCAGCACATCTGGTGTTGACACTGAGCATTGAGTTATAGGGAAATCAGTTTTTCTGAAATCATAATCTCTATAAGTAGCAAGGAAAGGTAAGTCAGTGTTTCCTGAACAAGGTTAAAAATCACAATACTGCACATCTGAATATATCATATTATATTCTGCTGCTAAGGAACAAGGCACATTTTTAAAACAGTGTTTCAGTGGGTCATTTTCATTCGGTAAACTGAACAGTTAGAAATGCTAAGAGAAAATATCTTACTATAGAGATAGAAAATAAATAAAAATCAAAAAACAAAAACATTATATAAAAATAATCTCTTACAAAATATATTCTATTGACCAACATCAGGGTAAGATATGTCTGGAAGCTCGTGTTCGCTTCTAGTGGTGTCGACATAGCTTGAGGAGTCAATATGGCTGCTCAGTCACAAACTCCATAACTTTCCAGACAACTAGCAGCAAACTGTAGGGAAGAGGGGACAGAGACAAGTAGAAAACAATACTATCTTACCAAACCAGGGTCAGTAGTTGAATCCTCTCCTGCTAGGCTTAATGCACATAAGCTGCAGTGTCCCGAATGCGGTCCAGTTCTGAATGTTTCAGTTTTTAGCTCCAGTGTGTAAGAACTTTTGTCACAGAAAAAAATAAAATAAAGTTCTCTTTGCTTTTAAGTGCTTATGAATTTTTGTCACTCAAATCCCTAAATGGCACCTATACCAACGTAAAACCTTGAGAGATTTAGTCAACAGTAATTTTCGAAATAATCAGTAGTTTTCTCAATTAATAAATTATTATTCTAGGAAAAAAACCTCACAGTTTGAGGTGAGTCATAGCAACAGACCAGTGTGGCCTGCAGAGAAGTCATGCCTGGGGCATCAAATGGTATTCAAATCATAAACAGGAGGAAAGGATTAATGAATCGATAGGTATAGTCCAGTGTCATAGCAGATGTCCATTGGCATCAGTAAAATCAACACACATTGGAGGAACTGGTTGTTGTGATGCCAAGACAGCAAGGCAGCCACTCCGCACATGTCTATCAGCCACAGAGAACTCCTACTCTGCAATACATTAACAACACATATGCACATTCACACAGTCCGATCTAGTTGTGCATCTTAATATATGTCCAATAAATATTTCTATTTACATGTATAGACCTCTGTCCTCTCACTGCAAGTGTTGCATTTGACATAACAGCACCACAGGAACTTGCAGTTGCACTGCCACACGCGGGAATATTGGTGTGTGTTATATCCTCTACCACAACACATCAGGTCGCAGCTGTTGGGCTGCTGAGCTGTTTTGTTGCAAAGACGACCCTGTGTTCCCATGCTGCCGGTCAAAGGGTCGGCCTCGCAGTAGTTGGGTGACCTCTCAATGTAGACCAGCTCTGTGTCCATGGGCTTGCGGTAGGAATGGGGTTTCTTGATCTTCAGGAAGGTGGGGCGCTTGTTGCGACTGGCTCGTACAGGCTCCACATGCACTGCCTGGTTGTACTTGTCCTTGAGGATGTATCCCAGCTGACGGAACTTGGGGAGCGTAGTCCAGCATGTCTTGGTAGTACAGGAGCCCGACACACCATGACACTTGCACTCCAGGCGCATGCCCTTTTCAAGGACCTACAATATGAAGGAAGAGTAAAGGTGAAGAAAGTTTTTTTTTTCAAAATCACTCTTCATTATGGCTTTGCCCATTACAAGTGTAGGTCTAAGATGTCTTCGGCTGTCAAAAGACAAAAGTTTTGAAATTCCAACCTTTAATGCTACTTCCTACAGTTTTTTTGTTGCTGTTTTTTCATAATGAGTAAGTAAGAAACACAGGAGTTCATAGAAATATTCAGTCTAACATATTTCATGAATAGTTCAACAGGTTGAGGCAAAAGTTTTCTAGCATTCCAAATGAATGGAAGCATTCCAGAGATCTCACAGCTGCTACACTATGTCACCCTATGGCCAGTAGCTATGTAGGTCTTTCTATTACAAGACAGGATGAGTCTCAGAACACACTGATGGAAGAAACACACTCATACAAAATCATGGAAATGGTCTAACTTTGTGCATGTCCTGTTATCCAGTGTTATAAATGATAAACATCTTTAAAACCTTTAACATTGGAAGTTCAATTTTGAGAGGTACCTTGTTGACACATTTCAGTGGAATTACATGACATCCCTATTTGCATGAAAGTCATGGATACATCATTGGTTTACCAGTCATTAGAAGTTCTGTTAAATCTGTGAAAACTAAAATACACTAACTGTGTTATAATGATGTCATCACAGTTATCTCAGCTTATGCTAAGACACTACAATTTTTAATGGTTAGCTGACATTACAAACTGGGGTGTGTAGTTTGAACGATGTGAGGAAGAAGTGTCCAAGTAAAACTACCATCAAGCTACATTATGAGAACAGTAAGATCCAGGGTTTTTGAAGCTTTAACCATACAAATTACTAGTTTTTGTCCTAGTATTGTTTTGTTTTTACAGACGTACTTGCCCTTTTCCTGCTGCAAAAATAAAATTATCACTTGTTCAATACAATTCATTTACTGAATAAATATCTCTAGAAATTTAAAAAACTAGGAGAATCAAGTGATAGATTTCTTCCTAAGTCATTAAGAATACACTGAAAACTGCTTGATGATCATGTGGATCAAAAAGCTTGGTACGGAATCATTCGTAAACAAATGCTGTTTGAATAACTTAGTTATAGTAGCAAGTTCTCCAAGTGTTCATTCTGAGTCTTTACATGACAACAAATGCAACTTCAAAACAATTTTAATTCTAATTTGTTTTACTTTGTCAGCTTCCAGCTCTCTGAGGCTGGTGCTGCGTGCATATTGAAATCATGAGCAGAAAAACAAAGTCATTTCCTCTCCATTTAAAAAGAAGTCTCCATGACCAAATGCCAATAACAACTGGACAAGATACAGCAGAAAAGTTGGTGTTCCTCAGGCTACTCTGTCTAGTCTAGATAAACAATGGTACACAGTCATGGCTGCTAGTGATGGACACTGAAACAATGTGTCAAGGACAAGCACCTATGGCTGAAGTCAGCCTCATCAAGTGGATTGATAATGTCCTGTAATGCCCCCTTGAGCAGGCTCTTGGTGAGGAAACAGCTACACTATATTTTGAAACAGTCAATATTTAGTGAAGCTCTCCTTTTCATTATTTTACATTTTCACAATAAACATACAAATTTCAATTTGATGGTAATCTACTTCAGAAACAAAGGCAAAGAAAAAATATTTGAATCATCATCAACTCATAGTGATCAGTTTGACTTGGGCAGACACTCTATGCAGATTCCACTGTAATGAATTATTAGTAATTAGTATTGCAAATGATTTTTGATGATTTTTTTATCCCCTTCCTCTACGGATGAAACTGATGTTTGTTTTCACAAGATGTGGCAGCTAAACCTCTCTTCATATGAGGTTAGAACTAAATGAACTGGTTAAAGTTATGAATTTAGGAAGAAGCTTGCTTGGTTTATTAGTTCTGTTGGTGTGTTGCATTTATAGAAAGCAGACTGGGGTGAAAGGCCTTTTACAGGGTTGGAGTGGAACCTTTGGGTGTTTTTGGCAAAGCAACCAGGGTATTCTCTGTGTGCCTCAGGCTGAATGACATCAGCATACCCTCCTTCCACTGAGTGGGAACCCTCGCTGGCATTAGAGAAGCCTCACCCTGCTTTTTAATTATTACACTGTGATGTGGCCGCAGACTTTCTGGAGTCTCGTAGGGTAATTGTCAAAAGCCTTGGATGCATACAGCTTAGTGTGGTCATGCCCCCAAGACCTGACAAACATTTAATTCATGGAGTTCAGTGAAGTGAAATGCCAAAGAAGCTACCATTGTTTGTCTAACAGAACCCATGTAAGCCTCCTGCGGCACCTTTTACACTGTTGTTTATTCTTCTCAAGAAATTTGAAGGTTGGCACTCAAAACACCCATTGACATCATCTCCAATTTAACATGAAAGCCTCACTACAATAATTACAGAGGTATCAGTTTAGTAAGTGTATATTAAGAGATTCACATACTGTATAACATTCTGACTGATGCCAGAAATCAACTATGTGGCCTAGTCCAAAGATAACAATACCCTTTTTCCTCCTGAATGAGACCAAAACATTTACTGTGACAATGGCATGAAATCTATCAAAACATATTCACCTCTCAGCTTTATAATTTTCATGTGCATGGCCCTCTAAATGCAGAGGAGCACCATCAGAGGATATTTCGAAACATCTAGCATTGCTATGAACATTCAGGTATTGATTCTATTCAGTAACAGCTAATACAGGTTCCAGTTCCATGATGAGGACAACTGACTTGTTCATATCTCTGCATGAGTTAGAACTAACAGACAATGAAACAAGATGAAGAGGAATTAGGATTTGGTTGCAACGTAGACATGTGACCTGCTGAGATAGAATTTTATAAAATTGCAAACATCTCACACAAGAGGGCTGCAACTACCAATCCTTAAGAGCAGTTTTCAATTACCAGTGACTTATTGAAATGAAAGCTAATAATTAAAAGCCATACTTTGCAGGATTTGCTGGTTACTGTCTGTGAACACACCACTTAAAGTTGGTTCTTCCTCCTTGGCTCAACTAGCTAGGGAAAAAGCAGCGGTGGTCGAGTGAGCTTAAGATTGAATGAAGTGAGGAAGCGACATCAGCAAGTTGAAGCAGGGAATCAGAGAAATGATATATTCTGATTTTTGACCGTGTCTGTTCCAAAGCACTAATAAACACGTCATATCCTCTGCAAAACCCTGTACTAGATTTTGTGTAAAATGCAGCCAAAGCACACACAATCTCCTGTCTGCTGTCATCCTTTGGCTGTGTGTGTTTGTCACTCAACCTTTTCCTTGCTCAGACACACAGACCTGCTGCTCTTTATATACCAATACTGACAGAGAGCAGCAAAGAGACAGAGACGACCTTTAAGTGAAGTTCTGACCTCACTGTTACTGTGTATTATTAATAGCTGGGGGCTACTCGCCTTGTGTCTAAAGGTAGAAATGTCCTGAAGACAGCAAATTGGTTCAATATAAGTTTTTCTCAGACCTTCATTGATCTATCAATAAAGGTCCGCTGTAGCTTTTTCGATGGATTGCTTTTTTTTTGCATTGATTGGCCATTATGTTGATAGTCCTGGCGTTTCTATTGATCTGTAATTTGGCTTCCATTGGTAAATAACATTAGTCTGGCTAATGCACTCTATCATGGTCATCATCTTGGTCTGTCTCAATGTGCATCTTGTAAGACGCTGCTACTGCTAGCTACATCTTGATTCTACACAAGATGTGTTCTCTTAATATTCTGAAATTAGGATCTGGCCACACTTTGACCTCAGAAGTTTCTTAATTTCTATATTTCTGACCATTTGGAACTCTCTCTGACTGTGTTATCGCAACAGGTCATATCAACCAGACTCAGACCTGTTACAGTCCTACCCATCAGCTAATCAACAAACCATGTGTAAAATAGGGCTGACCCTTTGTGGTTATGTTCCTGTTCAATTGAATTTTCATTTGTCAAGACAAGAACTGGAATCACTTTCATAAGGGAAATGCACTTATTGACCCATTATTTTTGGGAACCAGACCATACATATGCAGAACTAATGTATTTCATTTTTAGCGATAATCGCTGTAGAGAGATAACATTGATGATGAATTAAAGAATGTTTAAATACACTTAACAAATGTTTCACTGCTGTAATAATTATATGGTTTGATAGACTTTAAGACAAGAGAGGAAATCAAAACACCCCCCTTTTCACAGCTATTGGTGACCCCTGGGCAGAAACTACTAAGCATCAACTCCAAACTAATTGACACCATGCCAAATAACCAGCACAGCTCAGAAAACTGTTCAATCTTGGTGATATTTCGTGATATGCTGGCTATCAGTGACCCAACTTAAAACATTAAAACTGTAAGTTTTGCCATGTTTTATGTTGTTTACTGATTAGTTTTTGGAGGATAGCCTGTTAAATTTTGTGATAACATGTCTGACTAGTGTTGTTATAACAAGGGGTAGTCAGGAAAAACTGCGTGACACTCCATTTTAAGCTACCTTAATTACAAGAGTGGTGGCTGGGATGTGATTACCGATTACTTGTGTTGCTTTTAATAAACTTTAGAAAATACAAAGTGCCAATTGTTAGCTTTGTTGTTATTGCAAAATCAGTTATCTGTGATCCTTTTGTGTGTTTCTGTGTATGTTGGTGTTGCAGCTAACTGTAAATGTACTTAATAGACATGCCATGAATATAACAATATAGAAATGTGTGTGAAAAAGACATTGTCAAACTACTGGAATTCAATTGTTTTGCAATGTTGTTTAACTTTGATTGGCACTTGTTTTGCCTACCAGTAAAGTGCTCTCAGTGCACTCTGGTTGACCTAGTTGATCTAAGGATGAAATTTGTTGTATATCAATACTAGGGCTGTCGAAGTTAACGCGTTAATAACGCGTTAACTCAAACTCCTTTTAATGGCACTAATTTTTTTAACGCGCGATTAATGCACTCACGGTCTGTGCCTTACCAGCTCCCGTAGTTTCAGGAAGTGGCGCTAAAATAACACTGCAAACGGTTACAAAGAAGAAATGGATACAGAAAAGGGACTTTTAAACGGAAAGTTTAGCTTTAAAGTTTTGCCCGATGGTTCTCTGGACAAAA